>CM076570.1:401295685-401497906 GCA_034641835.2 Pinus albicaulis
AGATCCATCATTTCCAAAGGACACGGTTCCCTCCTTCTTCTCTTTTAGAGATACAAATTTATTTCTATCTCTAGTCATATGCGTTGAGCAACCGCTATCAACATACCACACATATTTGTTCTTTTGAGCCTTGAAAGTGAGAGCACAATTATCATTCTTCTTCTTATTCCATGTTCGTTCGTTCTGTGGCTTCAAAGATTCTTTTGGAGGATTTTCAAGTCTGCAGTCTTTGGCTATGTGTCCAAAGTTTCGACATTTGTAACATTCAATATTATTTCTTAAATGTTAAAATCTATTGATGTTTCGCTGAGCCCTGGGAGGTTCATATTTGACAGATCTCCTGGAATTGTATTCGTTCCTAGGGTACGTGCGACATTCTATAGCTTTATGACCAAATTTTCCACATGGATAATAGTGGCCATAAAAACTATGTTGGTACCTGGATGGAAATTTTCGTTGAGGAATTGTCTTCCAAGGCTTTTCTTGTGAATCTTGTCCAATGAAGTCTACATGCATGTCAGATCTCATAGCTTCATTGTATTTTGTTGTAGAAGGTCATGCTTCTTCTTCTTTGTAACCGATGCCAGTTTTGTCATTATAAGATCGTTGATTGTTGATGAGTTCTTCCAATGCCCTTGAGTTGTTGGCATAGTTTTGGATAATTTTTCCTTTCTTCACTTGCTCACGCAGCGAGAGTACTTTGGCTTCTAATCCTTCCCTTTCTTGGTTTCTTTCTTCCAACTTCTTTCGAAGTGACTCTTCAATTCATTTGTGTTCTTCAACTTCAATTTTGAGACCTTGAACTTGTTCTTCAAGATTTTTGGAACAAATCTTCTCTGCCTTGAGATATTTTATAAGCTTGATTTCTTCCTCATAAAATTCTTCTATGGTCCATCCTTCTTCTTCATTGTTTGATACCTCTTGTTTATTGTGCTTGAGTTTATTATCCCTGGCCATAAACAATACTCTCTCATTGGCTTCTTCTTCCCTATCATTGTCTTCATTGGACGATGAGCTATCTTATTTAGAGAGAAAGTTCCTTTTGGATCCTTGCCTATTGAATTTCTTAAAGCCTTTCTTTCCTTTTGAGTTTCCATTACTTCTATTTGGACATTTTGTTGCAAAATTCCCAACCTCATTACAGCTAAAACATATCAATGGAAGCTTACCTTTGAATTGTCCCTTACCAATTTTTGGTTTTCTCGTGAAGTAAGCATATTCTTCATCTGAAAGACCTTCTTCATCATCTCCCTTTTCTTCACACTTGCAAGTGCATGTATTTTCAATTGAAGGTTGTTCATCCTTATTGGTTTTCTTAGATGCAATGAACACAGTTTCTAGATATGAAGTACCCTCTTATTCATCAAGTCTCATTTTATATGCTATGAGAACTCCATGTAATTCCTCTTTGCTGAGTTTTTCCAAATTTTCACTATATTCTAAGACCGATACCTTTGGGTTTAATCTCCCTGGTAATGTTCTAAGAATCTTTCATATAATAGTCTTCTCGTCAACTGTCTCTCCCAATCCTTCCAGAGTATTGGTTATTTCATCAATGTATTGGAAGTATGCAGCAATGTTGCAATCTTCTTTCATTCAAAGTTGCTCAAATATTTCTCTATAGATTTGAAGCTTTGCTTCTTTGACATTTGAGTCACGTGCATATATATTCTCAAGCTTGTCCCATACATTTTTGGCAGTTTTACAACCCAACACCTTATGATAAGAAGATTCAATAAGTCCATTGATAATAATATTATTTTCTTTTGCATCATTTACCAAATTATTCTTACCTCGTTCATCCATAGTTGATGTAAATCCATTCTAAACAGTGTCCCATACTTCGTAACCTCGCGCCAAGAGATAGACCTCCATTATTCCTTTCCAAAGTGCATAATTATTTTCACTGAATAGAGGTACACCATTCTTGGTATGCTCCATGACCTCCTTCCAGCTGTTAAATTTCTATTGAAGGAACCAAGCTCTGAAACCAATTGTTGGAAATACTGAGAGGGGGGGGGGGGGTGAATCAGTATTCCTTTCAATTAGAGCATTAGTTAATCTTCAATTATTATCAGTCTTTGTACAATAATAGCAACAAAAAAGAAGAACACAAATTCACACAGTTTTTAAGGTGGAAACCCACTCCGGGACAAAAACCACCTAATGATTTTCTAATAATTCTTTAATATTCAACTCCAATTGAAAATAAAGCTCCAACTTCCTAGAATCTAGAAAAGAATTATTCTCCAACTCCCTCTAGATGGAAGCTCCAATGCCCTAGATTCTTCATTATTCAACTGAATGGATGCCCCAACACCCAATGAGCTACAACTCACCCTAGCACCACCCTACCACCCTATAAAAGAGTAAAAGAATAATGGATTCCCGTACTAGGTAAAATGGTCCACTTTACAATGATATAGAATGATGCAAAAGAAGAAGATATACTAGACCATAACCCCAACTTTGACACAACCACCTAATGATGATCCTAGACATCCCAACACTGCCTCTTCAACCCTTGGTAGATAGACACTAGTACAATTTTTACAATAATGTATTTACAATGACTAAGTACAATGATACCTTTACAATGATTGTATGCAGTGCAGCCCACTTGAAGACTTCATATGATGAACTTCTTGTTGTTGTTATGCACCTTGGTTACTACTGTTATCATGCTACCCTCTGCTACACCTTGCTTTGCTTTTTTTCCATAGAAAGTCTGGTCCTTTGCAGCCCTTGACAACACATGATCTAGCTTTTTCTTGCCTTCTAGAAGCTCAATATTGAATCTGGTGTATCTCTGTTATTTTAGATCCTCAATATCTGATTTTCAATCCTATAGAAGTCCTCTGAGTCATATTTCCAATTCCATAGGTCTAACCCAATTTGGATTCTTTAAGAGAGATCTATACCCAATCTCTAAAATGCCCTAATTATGGATTGTTTCAGTAGAGCACACTTTTACAGCATGCCACATCTCCCTGTTTCTTCATTTGGCTCTGAAATTGATAGAGAAAAAATCACAGACTGTTCAATATCTTCCAATTTTTAAGGAATTCAAATTCGATACTCGGAGAGAGAGTTATGACGATTTTACCAAGGTCACTTCTTTGAGATGAATTTCAGGATCCTGCAAAAGCCCTAACTTCCACAGAGCATATCTCCCAAAATATTGTGTACCTTGGTCTAATTACAGTAGCTTCCCCGGGATATTGGCTTTGCCTCATAAAAATTTCAGCTTCTGTAATTTCGTAGAAAAAAAATTAGGGCGAAAATTCCACGATGACCTGTTTCAGATAGCTGAATCCCTTGCATAAAGAGGAAATGAGGATCACAAATTATATAAATGATTAAGTTGAGAAGGGATTCAAAAAGTGAATGTGGGAGGGAGTTTAGGAGCTTAAAAAATATTAATTATGACTTTTCAATGACCCATGCCCCAACCCCATGGGGTTTTAGTCCACTAATTGAGGGTACAAACTTCAAACATGAATATCTCTCAAATGATGAAGAATTACATGGCGATCCATATATCAACGGAAACATCTTGACAAGTAGAAACCATCAAAAGAATTATTGACCCAGAATATATTAATTTGGTAGGTAAAAATTCCCATGAAATATTGGGTTAGCCCCTGGTGCTGCTTGGGTTGACATCAATGACAACCGTTGATCAACATGAATGAAAATCAACAACATATATATACAATCTAATACAAAATATTACTACGCTCATGACTAAGCATAGTAATGTTTCAGATACAACCCATTTCTAGGCCGTGCCAATAGAATTCCATCATAATCAACTAACTCATAGGCACCCTTAGCAAGAACTCTTTTGAAAATATAGGGGCCATGCCATAATGGCTCAAATTTTCCTGTACCTATTACATCAGCTTCTTGATCATAAAGAAGGACCAAGTCACCCTTTGAGAAAATGCAAGGCTGGACATTTTTGTCATATTTTTCCTTTATACGTCTCTTATGCGCTTCGTTGGCCAATTGGGCTTCACAACGTGTTTCATCAAGATGGATGAGGTTAAGGAGACGTGCTTATTCTTTTGAGGTGTCAGGTAACATGATTATTGCGAGTTTTAACAACGATATTTCACATTGGGTTGGTAAGATAGATTCGAGACCATACACCAATTGAAAAGGAGTAAATCTAGTCGTGTTTCTCACCGAGGTTCGATACGCCCACAAGCCAGAGTACAGGATCAAATGCCAATTTCTTTTAGAACTCCTACCATTCATTGAAGCATACATTTAAGAATCTTTTTGATAGCCTCAACTTTTCCATTTGATTGTGGATAATAAGGAGTAGAATTATCATGTGACAATCCTAACTTGCCAATCAATTCAGTCATCATATGGTTGCAAAAATTCTTCCCATGATCTGTAACTATAGCCTGTGGGACTCCAAATCATGCAATAACATGATTAAAGAAAAACAATGTAGCTGTTTTTCTTGTGTTTTTGAATGTAGGCATCACTTCAGCCCATTTGGTAAAGTAGTCAACTGCAACAATAATATAACCATGCCCCCCGGACGAATGAGGGTTACAGGTCATGAAGTCAATACCCCATTTTGAAAATGGTCCCATAGAGACAAAAATATGCATTGGCACTCACGGTTTGTGGATTTTACAATAAAAAATCTAGCATGCATGATAACTTCTGACCACGAGGATGTAGTCTCGAAAAAGTTTAGGCCATAAGTAACCAGCGCGGAGTATCTTCGGCGCGGTAGTGAATCCAGATAAATGTCCACCACAAACCCTAGCATGAAAATCATTTAAAACCATTTTGACCTCCTCATGAGTGAGGCACCTCCTTAAAATGGTATCAACACCATGACAATAAAGTGTATCGCCGACGAACAGATTATCTTTTCCTTGGTATCGAATACATCGTTCTTCGGAGCAAGAGGTATTAAGTCGAAAAGTTTGAGTTTGGAGATAAATGATGAAATATGCATACCAAGGATCAGATGATCGGATAAAAAACAGAGACTCGTCAGGAATTGATGGTTCCGAAGTTGCAATACTATCAGAAGGAAGGTCACAGAGAAGCTCAACCAAAACTAAAGACTTCTTTGACTTGGACTTGATGAACTCCAAATCAAATTCCTACAAAATGACTATCCATTTTGAATATTTGCCACTCAAAAATTGACGTGATAAGATATAAGTCATGGGGTTGTAATACGAAATGACAGTGGTCTTATGGGGCAGGATATAGTGGATAAATCTTTGGACTACTTGAACAGTTGCCAAGGCAAGATTTTCTATGTATGAATACTTAACTTCTATATCATTGAGATTACAACCCAAATAATAGATCGGATGTTAAATTCCATCTTCTACTTGAACCAAAACCATAGCAATGGTCATTTCAGCCGCAACGATATACAGGAAATAATAATTTTGATAATTAGGGGGGTACATTAATGACACTCGGAGAAGAGTATCCTTTACAACATCAAAATAAGCTTGTGCAACTTGGTCCCAATGTAAGGGGACCCCCTTTTTCAATATTCGAGTAAATCCTTTAGCCATTTCGGTGTAGTGTGGAATGAACCTTCATAGGAAGTTAGCCTTTCCTTGAATTTTCTGTATCTAAAGTAAATTTGATGGCATAGGAAAATCAAGAATAGCCTGAACCTTCAATGGGTCGATTTTAATTTCTTATTTTGAGACTATGAATCCAAGCAAATGACCAGAACTAACAAAAAACACACATTTATGTGGATTGAGGCATATTTTGTAGTTTCGGCAACGTAAAAAGATGGCTCTCAAGTACATCAGGTGATCAGTCCGATTTCGTGAATGCACTGGTAAATCATCTAGATAAGGTTGAACAATGTGCTTGATGTCATTGAAAGTATAGTCCATTGCTCTCTGAAAAGTTGCCCCAACGTTATTTAAACCAAACGGTAGTTTCCTATAAGCGAATGTGCCCCAGGGATAGATGAATGTTGTCTTATGTTGATCCTCTGGGTGGATATTGATTTGATTGTAGCCAAAAAATCCATCCATAAACGAAAATATTTCGCATCCAGCACAATCGTCAATAATCTGGTCAATAAAGGGAGTAGGATATTTGTCTTTTGGACAAGCAAGATTGACATCTTTATAATCGGCACAAACTCTAATAGTTCCTTGATATTTCATGAAAGGAACGATGTGGGAAATCCACTCAGTCAACGGAACAGGGTATATGAAACCAGTAAAGAAAAAGTTTTTCAACTTCTGCTTTGATGGCAGCGACTTTCTTGGGATGAAGAGATGAAGTTGTTGACACATCGGTTTGACATCAGGATACATATTAATAGTGTGTTCAACAATGCTAGTATCTATGTCTGGCATTTCCTCGTAAGACCGAGAAAATACATCATGGAATTCACGAAATAGAGAGAGATATGTTTCGAGTTCTGATGGAGAATAAGATACACCAACATGAATATTTTCTACAACGCTAGGTTTGGTTGAAATATCGATAGGAATGGTTTCCTCAATATTTGAGAGATTTCACTCGAAATTAATTGCATTAATAGGTAAAGAATTCAAAAATAAATTTTTGATTGATGGGTGATATAGTTAAATAAGATAGTTTTCTTCATAATCAGGAAGATGGCAACAATTATGATAATCTTCCCATGGTTCTCCTTCTGACATCATGGCTTCCAAAATATTCTCATCTGTCAAGAACATTGAGGAGGAAGGATCAGAGGGAGTACCAAAATCTAAAGAATGATCAACCCAAATACTCGGTGACGCTAATTTTGAATTCACCATCCAAGCTAGATAGATTGATTGCTATGCCAGCTTAACAGGGCTAGGCGGTATAAACTCATCCAACATAACAATTTTAGAATCACCCGTACTCTCCCTTAAGCCAGATGGAGTGGAAGAGATCATGTAGCATGTCTCTATAATTGCAATTTCTGCCAACATCGCGGGTGACGGTAATGCAAAGGTTCCCATGAGAGTGGAATCCTTTAAGAGTCCTACACCAATGTTCTAATGTGCTACTTGGGGTGCGTGAATGAACGAAATGCTTCCAGTTACCTGCAAAGCAGAGGAAAAAAGGGATAGTTGATTAAATCATTCTGAAATATGTAGAAACAATTGCAGTCTTTGCATATACCCATGGTCGTCCAAGTAGAATATTATAGTCAAGGAGTCCGTCAACAACATTGACAACAACGTTCACTGTTTTTCCCCCTAGTTCAATATGCAAGTTATTAATAATACCACAAGGCTTATATGTACATCCATCAAAATCCTTCAACATCGTTTATTATTGTGATAAGCGTGGTGAGCCAAGTGACTTCCAGCAATTTAGAGACATAATGCATGTAGATGCTCCCTCATCAATAATAGTGCAATGAAAAAGGTGATTAAGAACATTTACTTGTATGGATAATGTCGACACATAGCCCATATGATTAAAGATGACAAGATTAGAATCAATCGGATCAATTCCACCAATAGCTGACAATAAATCCTATTTTTGGGAGGGAAAATTTTGTAACACATCGAGAGCAGACATAGCTGAAGGGGATTGAGCCAAATCTTCAACTATATTATAATTTTGTGCAGCTCTTGCTCGAGGATTATATGTCGATTTGTGAATTACTCCCTTTAGTGGCTTGATTGTATATTAAGGAATAGCAATAGGCAGTACTAACTCCGTAGACGGATTCGTAGTCGAGGTAGTAGGTTGATTAGTGGCCTGACTACCATAATATTTATTACGCATTGACACAAAAATATCTGTTGAAGGTTTTGTGATGGATAACATAAGAACTTCGAAACTAGAAGCTGGATCCGTAGCAACCATGTTTGTGTTCAGATTTGGAAATGGGTATGTCAACAAAGCTGATGCATGGGAAGTCTTGATGATTTTTTAGACTTCAGCGCAATGAGGAAAATCCCTAACAAATTGCTCCTCATTATATATTATGCATGGATAACGAGGTTTCCTAGGTCCAGAAGATTGATCAGATTATTTTTCTTGTAGGATAGAAGTTTTATTTTTCTTAGATTTCCCCTTTTTCTTACTTCCGGGTTGCTTGTCACTTTTGCCTTTGTCAAATGACACGACATTAATTTAGGAAAAAGGTGTAGGATCAGATGCAGTAGTATGATGTGTGCTTGCAGTACAAATCAAGCTGTCTCCGACATGAGAGTCCTTTAATTAAGGAGGAACAGTAAAATTAGATCTCAGCGCGTTAGGAGTTTTTTCATAGAGCGTGCCAAACTGGGTGTAAATCAAGTCTAAATATTGGGCAAGAGAAATAACTTGCTTTTCTATGATGACGCTACCCTTAGCTACATCCTCAGTTATATATGGTAACAGGGACTTAATGAACCACTCAACAGGGAGTTGATCTGGAACAAATGTCTTAACCATTCTACGATGATGACGCCACTCATGATGAATATGATCGGCAATGTGAGTACCATTAGTCTATTTGAAATTGGTCAAGAGTTTCGTTCCAGTTTCATATCGTATGGGTAACTGGAAGTGAGTCAAAAAGACAGTGGCTAGGGCAGTGAAATTATCAAAAGAAGCTCTAGGTAACACAATATACCATTTTTCAGTCGAACCTGTGAGCATAAACTAGAAAAGACGTAGTCAAACAGAATCATCATTCAGGGAATTTAATGAACACCATAAATGATAAGTCATGAAATGAGTCGATGGATATTATCCAAGGTTTCCATTTAACTTAGGAATATCCGAGGGTAATTTGCGAGGTATGACCGGCCACCAAGGAGCATAGTTAATTGGATCATTAGTTAGCCGATTTAAATCTTGTAAATCTAAAGTTGCAACAAAAGGAAACGGTCTATTAAGGTCAGGTTGAGCATAGCTAGGGTAAGATGGAATTTCTTGAGAAATAGGCCTTTGAGCACCAGCATAAGGAATCTGCTGCTGGTAACCTAGATAGGGGTTGTTTTGAAAAGAAAACTCTTGAGGATTCTGTTGACCAAAACCTAGATATGATACTTGTTGAAATGAATTCTATGGTATTTGTGCCTGAGGCTGCCAAGGGGTTTGTCCACGAATGTTATAACTCAAACTAGGATAATTTGGATTTGTTTAAGGATATTTATAACCAGGTTGTGGCTGTGACATCCCATAAAATGGTAAACCAACTTGCGAATAAATGATTTTGGATACAGGTTGTTGTAAATTAACCGAAGGATTTGGAGTCTGTGGACCCAATATTTGAGGGTATTGGGTTGAAGGACCTGCTTGATAAGGTTGTTGTACAACATTTTGATTCTGTAACAGGGGTAAATATGTATTAAAAAGTGGAAATGATGTGGGTGTAACAGGTTGAAATGGTTGATACGAGTGTACAACCATTTGTGGTTTGATAGGTAGAGTGGGTTGCCATTGAAAAATATTCATTTCGACATTAGGTTGACCAAAAAGGGATGGATTACTATCATATTCGGTGACCAAAGGTTTCCCCCTAGCATGAGGAGGATAATAAGACAGAAAATATTGCTCTCCAAATGTTGGGAGTCCAGTTGATATGGTACTTAAAGGAATAGACCAAGAAGGAACGGCTTGATATTGACCTGATGATGTGTATAAAGAATCAAACCGTTCAGTACTCACAATAGGATTACCAGTTATAATACTGGAAGATGACATTGGTAAAGTCCATGCTTTTGAAGATGCACCAGAGAAAATTCCAGATATATATTTATAACCTGATGGGACCATAGGGCCACCATGAAAATATGGCTCTGGTGAAGTTGTAAACATCGACAAGGTAGCGAGGGCAGGTGCTTATGTAATTGGAACAGATGGCCCAACCGAAGATGTTGGTTCAGGCATGGTTACTCAACCAAATGTATACCCTTTTGAATTGACAAGAGTTTGAATAGGAACAGGATCAACAAAAGTAAATGGTGGTGATTGAGGAAAAGAATCGTACATGTAAAGGTCCTCACCAAAATCAGTTGGAGTTAAAGGTGTCTCATCTTGTGGGATTTCTTAAATTGCAATTAAAACAGGTGGAAATATTTCAGCGACAGGCCCAAAGTATATTTCAGGTGGTTGACTGTGTGATATGGGAGACTCAATGGCTATAGAAATTTGTGCAATGACCAAGGCAGGAACAACTTCCGGGCGTTCGACTTCAGGATTAAGATGTTCTGGCAAATAAGAGATAGGATCTAGATCAATTTCTGGTTGAACAACGTCAGGTCCAGGAGGTATGGTCTCACTGATTGGATGGATCGTGACCACGGGTAGTTGTGAAGACTCTGTTTCAACAATAATAGGCAAACCGGTATGTGTAGAAACAACTTGAGCTAACTCTGGTTTATGGGAAGATGATGTTTCACCAGAGGTATTAATTGTACTTGATTCGGCAGAGCCTTATCGCCTTCGCCTACCAGAAGTAACTTCTGATGGTAAAGGTGGTTTTAATGCTAATATACGCAAACAACGTGGGAAAGGATTTCGTTCTTGAACGATTACTGATTTATTTTAACGAAAAATAAATAAATAAATAAAATGGCAATTCTAGGAAAAAGGGTTTACCAAGAAACTGTGAACTGCATAATACTTCCTGGCGAATCAAGAAGTACGGCAAGCAATCTCCCCAAATTTTGTGTTCGGTGTATCACAATTTACAAGGTGGCCGACTCGGTTCACTATGGATGGATAAAACCTAAAATTTGTCCTCCCAAATATACCCGAAGGTACGTTGAGGCCCAAGTCCGTATTAGTATTGTCTGATGTGAAACCGCACAGTGAGAGAACCCCTTTATACTTTCCATACTGTAACACCGCCCGATATACCCGAAAGTACATGGATGAGCTACGATATACTTACGTACGTGGAGTGAGGTATCACAATCTGAATGTATCGCAGAAAAGTTAACGACAAATGCTATGTTTTATGACGTCGGAACACGTCTCTATCTTAGACCTTCCAAATGTTATCGTTATGGTTCCAATTATTTTTTAGGTAAATTGAGATAAATTTTAAGATGATCTTGTTTATAAATTTTCCTTTCAAAGGTTCGCTGCGATGATGTATTGGAAATTGCTAAAATGCAAACTAAGAATGATAAGAAATATTTCACTTTTATTTTTTCAATGAAAATCCTAGCTACTAGAGGGAAAGAGCAATCAAATTTAGAGAAAACAAATCAAAGAGCACAAACTAAATGCAGATTTCCTAATTTTTCCTTTTGCAAATCACACAATCCACTACATGCAAATGCAAGTTTTTCTTTTCAGTTCCTTTAATGTTATGAATGGAAAAAAGAAACTAAGTGCACTAAATCAACAAAAAAAAATGCCTTTTACTTTTGAGAAATGAGGAATATAAACAACAATTTCTCTTTTGAAGGAAAAATGAGGAATTTAACAACAATTTCTCCTATCAGGAAACAAAGAATTTACAATAATTTCCTTTTCAAAATAAAATGGATCTAATGCGACAATAAAATACTTTGAAATTAATTCTTCAATGATAAATAAAAACACTTTAAACAAACATTGAACAAACTATTCTTTCAAAGGAGGAAGAGGTAGATAAGTTCACTGGTCAATATGAGGCTGAAGCTTTTCAAAACACAACAGAGAACAAATTGAAACAAAATGCAATGACAAATTCAATGGAATTTGGATGGTTTCAGGAGGCAACGCAGTCTCTAATGAGAGACAGTGATTTGCAACGTAGGCCTGAAAGGGAGACAATGCTATGCAAAGCATTATGTCCTATCCAATAGTGTGTTGGGCGCAGTGTAAAATGAAAAACACACCTGTTTAAAACACTTCTAATGAAAATTTTGATTTCAAAAACCTAATCTTTCTGAGTAAAAGGTATTGGGTTAATAAACAGAGAAAATCAGAGGAAAATACACATAGGATGAAGGGTGAATTCCCCAGCAGAGTCGCAAATTTGTTATGCTGAATTATGAATTACAGATAAATCATTCTTCCCTAGATAGGTGCTTATCTAGAGCAACAGATTAAAGACTTTGAAACTAATTTTCCTAAATTTAAATAGACACACAAAATAGATCTGTTGTAGCCGCTACAACACCACCCAAAATTCTGGGTATATTCAAAATTTCGGGTCCCCCTCCTCGCTTAACCGTTAAGGTTGGCCTTTAGAAAATGACATCCTCGTAACCTATCCCAAGCCCCTCGTGAGCCTTCTCACCATCACGACGAGATACTCTTACCGCAGCCACGCCATGTGTAAAGGGATCACCATGCATACATTCGAATGGAAACCTTTTTTTTGTATTTACATTAAAAGCTCTTGCACCATGGATTGTTTAGGCACTCGGTTTGGGTGCTTCACCAAGCTCATAATCTGGTGTTAATGTTTCATGCAGGTCAATCCCATGGATGATACACCAAACAATGTCATCACCACACTGATGAAAAGGATAAGAGTAGTGCGAGCTGAAATAGGAGAAGTGGAAGACATGTATCGCATGTACACACAGAACAAGACCGTGCCAGCCAAGGGAGCTTTCGATCACAGTGGAAGTTGTTGGTCTACGTAATGAGCTAAAGTTTTTTCCCAGCAAGAAAGAGGGCCCTTTTCAAAGAAAAGGAGGCGGGATAAGGAATATTGCTATGAAATCAAAAGATAGCCAAAAGAAGGCCGCAAGTCGCAGATCTGCTTGAGGTTGCAAGTAACAGATCTGCTAAAGGTCACAAGTCACAAATTCGCTTAAGGTCGCAGGTCGCAAATTTCCTCAAGTCGCAGGTCGAAGATTCCCTCAGGTCGCAAAATCATGGCAGGTCACAGGTCGAAAATTGTTGAAGGTCGCAAGTCACAAATTCGCTTAAGGTCGCAGGTCGCAAATTTCCTCAAGTCCCAGGTCGCAGATTACCTCAGGTCACAAAATCATGGTAGGTCGCAGATTACCTCAGGTCACAAAATCATGGTAGGTCGCAGGTCACAGATTGCCTCAGGTCGCAAAATCATGGTAGGTCGCAGGTCGCAGATTGTTGAAGGTCGCAAGTCGCAAATTCGCTTAAGGTTGCAAGTCGCAAATTTGCTCAAGTCGCAGGTCGCAGATTCCCTCAGGTCAGAAAATCATGGCAGGTCGCAGGTTGCAGATTTTTGAAGGTTGCAAGTCGCAAATTTCCTCAAGTTGTAGGTCGTAGATTCCCTCAGGCCGCAAAATCATGGCATGTCACAGGTATCAGATTATTGGGGGTCACAAGTCACAAGGTCCAGTCGGGTCGCAGGTCACAAATTTCCTCAAGTCGCAGGTCGCAGATTCTCTTAGGTCACCAGGTCGCATAGTCACACTCCCTATTAAAAGCTCGACGATGTGACCCAGCGACCCAGTGACTAGGTCGTGAGGTCGCAAAATCATGGCAGGTCGCAGGTCACAAATTGTTGGGGGTCGCAAGTCGCAAAACCAGCCATGTCACAGGTCGCAGGTCGCGGAATGCTCAGGGTCGCAAGTCGCAAAATGAAGTCAGGTGGCAGGTCCCAGAACAGACTACATCGCAAGGCAGCCCAAAAGTCGGGAAGGCGAAAAGTCAGGGAGCCCAAAAGGGCGAGTTTTTCTCTATAAATACCTCCTTCGAGAACTTGTAAAGGACTTTTGTTTTGGGACTCGAGCTAAGTACATTGTATTACTAGAGGATTATACATTTGAGCATGAATACAAGAATTTTGAAAAATCCCTTTGTGGATCTGGTGTTGTCATATGTATGAGCGCTATTGATTATATTTTCAGTTTTTGAACATATTTAGATCAAGGGAACTGTATCTTCAATTCATATCACAATTGCATAATAGTTTGCTGAGTATGTTAATGGTGGTTGAGTTCATTTCACTTTCTTAACGAACATTGATGGCTTTGTTTATTAGCATTTGTGTTATCATTTAAAACTTTTAGGAAGTGAAGGGTGTTCTTGCCATGAGGAATTGTTTCTTTTGTGGTCAGAAAAGTTTACAAGCATGACCCTAATGAAGTGTTGTTAACAACACTTCCTTCGGTCTTCATGCCTTATTATTTCCTCTTGCTACTCATAGTTTTATATGTACATTTAATGCATCAATCATATGTCTTGTATCATTTGATTAGGTGTGTATCCACTATTTTATAGAGTTTAAGAGAGACCCAAAGAAAGGAGAAATCAGCGGTAGTCGGACCCACACCCCGGACAAGATCCCTATTCCAAATGGTTCAAGGTCTAATTCAGACCTTTTACTGGGGAGATCCCCTACTGTTGGCCAGACAGATTTTCTCGTCAACAGAATAGGCACTAGAAGGAGGGCCAGATGACAAGCTGAGCCCTTAGAGCCTGTAGTTAATCTCATATCTGTAATGACTCGTTCCCAAATCATTCTCCCGAGATGTTTGTCGGAGTTTTATGAGCCTCGATGTCTCATCCTCGATGAAATTATGTATCACTTGTCCCAGTTAAAATTCAATGGTGAAAACGAAGTATCCATAACCCAACACCTTTTAGATTTCTGTGACTTTGGTGAGTGCTACAAAATTGATGATGAAGGTTTGATTTGTTTTCTTTTCTTCCTCACTCTCGAAGGTCGCGCTAAGCAATGGTGCCGCACATTGCCGGAAGCTTCCATCCATTCGTTTGAACAAATTGCCAGTGAATTACAACAAGATTTTCATAGGTATGATTTTCATAACATATTAATAAAGTTAAATGACATTAGAATGGAACCTCAGGAACCTCTAGATGAATTCTCTATCAGATTTTTTCATTGTTTTTTTGAGTTCCCTGAAAGGGATGTTGATTGGAAATGTTTAAGTGAATAGTTCAGGTATGTGATTCTCGTTTCCCTTGAACAATTTCAGTTAGCAATCCAGCCTGATCCTAGTGTTCCCTATGATGACCCGCAAGTTACCGGTTGTTCATATTTTGTCCTTAATGCTTCCTTGTCCACCTCCCCCAACCCAGACCACATTTCGGCCTCCCAGGAGAGTATTGCTATTTGTGATATTCTTGCTCCTCCTCCTGAGTTGCCGGGTAGTGGAGTTGTGACCGCGAAAGTTCTGGGCAAGGATAGACACTTGCAAGAGGATAAAGCCTATTATACTACCTTTGAATTTTTCACGCACCCTGTCGAATCGAGGCTTGAAAACCAAATGGGCCCAACATCCCTCCAGGTTCATGAAACCTACCTCGAGCCCACTCGATGTCTCCCTAGACACAGTCCTAAATCTGATTCGCATACTGATTATGAATCGAATCCTATCCCGGATGAAGTTGATTCCCTTACAGGGCCTGCCAGATCATTTTTTTCTCTGAATGACACAGATGCGCATGTTGAAAAGCCTTGTATGGTTAACGCCCCTGCGGCTCAATATTTTCATTCATTATTCCACAATTTATTTCATGAGTCTACCACACCAGTAATTTCTTCGAGACATTCAAAATTTCCTTATACTGGTATTGGCAACAATCATAAGCACGCAGATGGTGTTTCACAATCACAGTTCATAATTGATGAATCTTTTAGATCTGATCTTTCTCACTCGGAATCTTCAGATAGCCATACGAGCGATTTCCTGTATGGGAAACCTCAAGATGTCCTCTTTATTGATCCATCCCATTCGGTAACTCCCGGGGAGCCCAACATGCCAAGTACCCAACTTGATCAAATTGATGGTTACAACGATCACCGCTTATCTGAAAACATATTCACTAATACCGCTAAGGACTATCACTCGTATCTTGTTGCCGACCATATGGAGACACCAAAATTCGATAATTCGCTCTATGAATATTTGAGTACCCATCAGGGAATCGAAGCACTCCCGCTCTTGCCGGCCGTCATACCTAGTTCTTCTGATCCTGACAAGACCCCTCAAACAATCCCAACTAGGGTTGCTCGGATTAAGGTTTCTAAAATGACGATCCCCAAGTACCATGCTCCTCCCAGCATAACCACGTCGGATATCATTTCGAGGCGGATTTTTCATTTTAATGAGGTTTCCTTGAGCACATATTCCTGTCCCCCAACAGCTGGTATGCAACAACTGATATACCCCAATTTATTCACTGGTAAGAAAACATTGGCCATTGTCTCTAATCTTTCCAGTTGTTGCCTAGCCAGTACCAGTTGCAATCAGGCACTAACATGTGATTTTTTGCAATCCCCTCAACTGCCCGAAAACCTTACAGTAAATCCACCCCATCCTGGAAAATCTAAAGAATCTGATACATTGGATTATCAATCTGTCGGCGCGCAAACATTTGGCCAAGTTGACACAAAGCCCACTGACATTTTCCAAATCACCACATTTCACGATCACAACAATTTTCATGTTGATCAAGACGGTAAGAAATTGTAGCCTCCACTAAAAGTGGATTCAGATCCTCATATCCTTGACAAAACCCAGGAGCAACTCCGCACTGGTGTTTTCAAAATTAAGGTTTCTCCACTCGGATGCACAAGCATCTATAATTCACCTGGCCCATGCTTATTGTTTCCCTCCCATAAAATGGATCATCCTCACCACCGCAATGAAGGTGTTGGTTTGTTCGACCAACCCTATCCGGTGAATGTGCCTGCAAATAGGCAATGGCTTACCCAACGCCCATCAGACCTAGGATTGTGCATGGATGGATGTGTATCATTTATAAATTTTGATTTTCAAGAACATATTGTTGTGTATCAGGATGAGAGTGGAATTCAGCCTGCACAATCTATTATGGCATGTTCTTTGGTAAGTATCCATGATCTTCTTGCCGTTGCACCTACTCTTGAGGTAAGTTTTGTTGTTACTGCACTTTTTTGGATGCTAGCCCTGATCCCAAGCATTGATGTTGTTGTGGGATGGGAATTAATGTGGTGGCTGCACGGGAAAGCTGATTTTACATAACCCGACCGCGTCATGGGTTAAACTAGAGTTTAGGTGTAGGCTAGCTAGGACCTGTTATTAAAAATTTTAGTTCAAGTTTAATTAGATTTACTAATGAGATTTTTATTTTATGATTTAAAAGTGTGTCTGCTATTTTTCTTACGTTTAGTATCTTAGGCATCATCATTTTACAAATGTTTTTCACTCATCTCTTTTAGTTCTCTTGTTGCTGCATAAATAATCACTGCTTGTATTACTCCCCTTTTCCACCTACAACTGTTTGATCGTTCCCACACATGGCGTGGCATTGCATCTTGAGCCTCGTTGGTTACATAGCGTCATACACTTTATTCATACAGCCTTGAAATTTTCGACATGTCGCCTATCATCGCATGAGCCCTCATTGAAACCCTACCGCCTTGCAGATTTTTTCTGCCCCAACTGCTGAAACAATAACCCTATTGTTTGTGTGAGGTTGTGGTGGCTATCTAAAGAGGCAGCTTTCTCTTAGGACAGGTCATTGAAGTCGCATCCTCAACAAGATGCCTATGAGTCCAAACTTATTTAGCCAGGGGAGACACGAGCCGGTTGCTTGTGGGAGACCTAATGAGTTTGATGGCCCAATACCTGTAAGCCTAAGCCTTGTCCCCAGCATAGTCTTGGACATATTAATGATATTTTTTGCGCACTTCGCCTATTGTGATAGATGGGATGTGAAGGTTTGGCACAAGGGAAAATCCAAATTAGGATATCTTTCAGTTTCTGTAAAACAATAAACAACCTCTCTTGCTCGTAAAATAAGTTGGGATCCCTCATCCGCCCATCAGGGAAAATTTTAAGAACCCCCCTAAATTTATATATATAATAAATGGGCGAATCCCTGTGATACATAGGAAAAATGGAAGGCGATTTTATTAATAATATAATATGTATATATAATTTTTTGGCGAATTTTTCATGATATTATATTATCTTGTAAAATCATGGTGAATCACCAGTAGAAATGGCGAAGCACTACTACAAAATGGTGAATCGTTATCTAGTGGAGTTCAGGGTGTTGGTTCCAATGAAGATATGGTAGTTGAACCAAGAGTAGAAGGAAGAGAACCACCGAGACCGAGCATGGCACATGGTGACTCGTGAGGGAAGTAGTTGTCATGCAGTTTGGAAAACGCGTTCTTATAGTTCTACTAAGCGTAGTGTTGTTTATCATGCTACTACTAGCACTGATATTGAGGTTGGAGAGGAGTTTGAGGAGAAATGAACAACAATGGGAAGAAAAGAAAACATGTTATTAAAAAAGTGTTGATAAACATTGGATCTGATCTAGGTGCCATGGTACAATAACAATATCGCAAAATAATTCAGGTGTTCAACTATGGAAACATAATTTACATTACAACACCATCACGACTCTTACACAACCATATTCATGGAAATGATTTGATGTTGGGAATATCTTAAAGGAAGACCTAGCATGGTAACTATAATAAGGTGAACTGCTTCTCACTTCTTCAAAATATTATTCCTTCTCGTGCCTTCAAAATCTGGATATTGAAAGGAATATGTGCCAGTTGCAGCCACCCTGCTGAATCTGTTAAAATTATAACCATCAACATGAAGAGAACCATTAGAAAAATTCCATTCGGAATTCCCCATGTCATTCCCATGCCATGCCATGAATCTGTTTGTAGCATAATCCCACAAGTAGTAGTAGTGGCACCCTGTATTTACCTGATAGCTCCATTGATTGGAGAGGAGGTCCACTCTAGAACTTGCCAATGCTCTCCTAGTATTTTTGTACAAATGATGTCTTGTTTTAAATTTGTACAAGGAGAGATACATTTTCAGTATATGCATCTTTTCAAATCTGGTAGTTATAACTTATAAGTCCAAATAAAATATAACCCAAAGAACCATATTGTTCTATAGGCATGACAAATCTGGCCAGATATCAATTACTGGCAATTTGTTCATGGATGTGATGAAGTCAATTATGACCGAAACAGTTTTCACCCTGGATGAACCTTGACCTAATCTTACTTTCAATCATGAAATGTGGCCAGAATGGACAAGATAAAGGGATGAATTGGCTCTGGATTATAAAAAAATCTAAGCATTGAACTGTGTATTAAACTCAATCCCAGTTCAGTGCCACACACAATTCACAACAGTAATAAACACCTGCACAACAAGGAAACCTATTTTGGTTAAGTTGTGCATGAATTAACTAATCAGTGGGTTGTAAATTTATTTTTTGATTGCCTTAAAGAGAACATAACTGGTGGTAAGAGAACATAACTAATTATTAGATAGATGGCCAAAAATAAAGTGCATAAGGGTTAAAGTTAAGTGTTTTCTCGTAGGAAGTCTGTGTAGACTTTAATAGTAATACACCAATTGAATCCAATTTAATATCTGACTTGCATTAAAGATGAAGCATGTAATAAAACATGCCATATAGACACAATCTTCAGTGACAAAATGAAAATTACTCAACGTTATTCTACTTCATACAATTCTTGGAGGTATCTTCACACTCTGGTAGGTTGTTTGTATATCCTCCTTTGATAGCTACTACTTTTTGTGGTTACAATTCTTCATCTGCAGATGCCTAATTAAAGGTTAAAATACACTACAATTCTCAATACAATAACCAGACAACAAAGCCTCATGACTACCTTTAAATGATAGAAGAGATTTAGCGAAGTTACTGTCAATCATTCATCCATGATGTACCACATTGTTCTACATCTATTCCTTTGTCATCATCTCTTTGATAGAACAATCTCAAAATAGGCTACCCTGCATATGATGTTTCACAGTTGTGCTGCAAAAATCCCCTATTATATACACTAAAGGGAATGTTAAACTCAAATTGATTCTTGTTTTGAAGGCTATGCTACAGAACAACAACTCATATGTGTGCTGCTATCGAGAGAGTGAGATTCTAGCTGTGTTATGACTTGTTACCAAATCTGGCTGGTGGATCTCCTGATGTCTTTGTTGAATACCCAACATGTTTATTATTTGTCTGCAACTTTGTTCTTGGTGATTTGGGGGATAACAACTGCTTATTTTCAAGGGATTGTTGAAATGTTTCCACGGGGATAGATGTATCTCATGTTTGGAACAAACTGATAAAGCCAATATAAGATAGAGATATAGTACTTCTCTATGAATCAAATTCTCCTGCAGTTCAGGAAGGTAAAGAGCATCACTGAATAGTGCTTTTAATATCGGCTATAAATTAAGGTAAAGGTCACAAGTCTATGCCACATTTATTGTCATTAAATGGACATGTGCCAGTGCATATAGAAGGGGAAGAATATCTAAAAGCACTGGGATTCCTCTTGAGATGGGGAGACAAAGTGGTAGTTGTTGCCTTTCTAATTCGTTCAACTGTGCTACAGGAAAGCCGCATTTCCACAACTTCCCTCATGGAAGGCCTGTTGATGGGCAGAGTGCTAGTGCATAATAAAGCCACCCTTAACACCAACATCATTTCTTATTTATATGAGTTTTCTACTTGTGCATCTAGGATGTTATTGATATCTATGTGAATCTGATTCCGAACCCACCTAAAAATATCTGAGTAATCTCCAAGCTCTACATCATTGGGCTTCTTGCCAGTCACGAGCTCCAACAGGACCACACCAAAGCTGTATATGTCACTTTTATCATTCAAGTTGTGGGTGTACGGATACTCTGCACACATGTCCACCAATTGAATCAGTTCATATAAAATTGTTTATTTTCTGTTGGCTGAGGCATATATATATACACACATATATTCACATGCATTAACAATTCAGCTGTAAATTCTTACTTGGGGCAATATATCCATATGTTCCAGCAACCCTAACACTACATTCATCTGACCCAACTTCTCTACAATTCTAGCTAAACCAAAATCAGCAATATGGGCCTCCAATTCAAAATCCAGCAATATATTATATGATTTAACATCCCTATGTATTATTAGAGGGGAACAACGATGATGCAGGTAGGACATTCCCTTAGCAGCACCAAAAGCAATCTTATAATGAGTAGGCCAATCCAACGTTTCCCCTTGAGAAATATGAAGCTATTCATACAGGCTCCCATTTGGCATGTATTCATACACTAACAGATTAGAGTATGAACTAGATATGCAGCAGAGTAGCTTGACAATGTTGGCATGCCTAATCTTCACTAGAGTCTCCACCTCTGCTTGAAATCCCTTGTCTTGGGCAGACTGCAGTTTCCTGTTGTTCCAGATCTGTTTCACAGCAACAATATTATCATTTCCCAGTGTTGCCTTATACACTTTGCCTGCACATCCACTTCCAATAACATTATCTTCTTTCAATCTCTTCAGAATGTCTGACTCATCAAATTCCACCCTGTGAAAGGCTGTGAGATTCCATGACTCTGTACTTGATTTAACCCGAACAAAATTCTTGTATTTCTTATACAGGAAACCTATACCAATCAAGAAAAGTACTACTATCATAGCAATAACCAAAATTAATACCCTATATAGATGGCTTTCAGATCCTCCTTTCTGTTGGAAACATGAAGGTAAGATTAATGGCCCACCTCCACAAAGGCCCGGATTGTCAAGAAATTTATTATCATAGGCCAGATTATTGTAACCAAAAGGAACAGAGCCAGACAAAAGGTTGTCAAACACATTCAGAAAAATCAACTTGAGATTGTCTAACTCAGGAGGTATTTTCCCTGAAAGCAAATTGTTTGAGAGGTCAAGGCTGTTAAAAACAGGCAGCAACCCAAGTGATGTAGGAATAGATCTGGTGATGTGATTGTTGGCAAGGTTAAGCTGAGAAAGACCTTTCCATGATATTATTGTCTCAAGAATCTCCCCATACAACATATTGTGATCAATAGAAAGCCTTGATAGTGAGGATAAACTAGTGAGTTCCAATGGAATAGTCCCTAATATATTGTTGTGACTGGCCAGAACGCTGTTGAGATTCCACAGTTGTCCAATGCCAGAGGGAATATTTCCACGGAATTGATTGTTTGATATCTCCAACGCCCACAGACTGGTTGCTTTAGTGATTTGAGCAGGAATTTGGCCAGTGATTTGAACATAAACAACTTGTCATGCAATTGATATCCCATTTCTTAAAAGCACCATAGGAGCGCTTATCAACATGTTTGCCAAAGACTTGAATGCCCCATCTTAAATAATTTTGGAGATTAATATATTTTCTTAGAAATACTCTGACACAACTTTCTCCATGGCCAGCGCCCATGCAGCCCTCTCTAAAAGTGTCTTGGCTGATGTGTACCATAATCGTGAACATGAAATATTACATAATTAGAACAGGAATACCACAGATCACTTCAAGGCTCGGAATACTTCTTTGAACTCCACAATATTTGAGAAACACCCAAATTTTATACATATATCCCTTGAAAAAATGATCAATACCCCACCACGATGTATTTAGCTTATCTATGTAAAAATATATATACTTAGCACAAATCCATTTTAGCCCTGCTTCAGTATGCACCAAAGATTTAGACAAAGGTTATATATGTATACTTTCTTAGTATTTGATGCATTTATAACCTGGGAAACTTCAAGGACAAAAATTAATTGGATATGGATTGTTGCATATAGAGAAGATGTATGCACTCTGTTCTCTTTTCATGTTCATGATCCATCCTTTTTGCTGACTCCAATACTTCCAATCCAAAATTGATCTGCAGTGCCCAAAAATATTAATAGAAAACTGACCAGCTTAGACATACTGTTAGAAACTTGTAGCTAATTACTCTAAAAAAAATTTACACACGTAAAGAGTAAATTTGAAAATTACAAGCCAGGAAGAGGTTTGCAATGTCAACTCACATTCCTTTAGGTTTGGTATAACTACTATCATCTTCTAGTGGCAAGAATGTACCAAAAATATTTTTATCCCCATTCTGTAAGGTATCCATTGGAAGATTGAATGGCCCTACACCATCTTTGTGTACTTGAAGATCTGAAATACCCCAATCAGTTTGATATATAGTTACCCCTCAAAATCATAAAGGGTGGTTCACACTGATTGTCTTCCTTAAAACTTCCTTGCCATCCATATTCCATAGAGAAAGGTCTGAGTGAAATTGGGATACCTATACAAACAAAGGAGAGTTGTATCTTAATCCATTGGATACCTACAAACCATGTCATAAAGAGAGAGCTGCTTCAACATTATTGTTTCAAAAAAAAAAATTACCCCATAGATTTTAGATTCTCAACAACAAAAAGTCAAGTTACGTAAAAGGAAGAGAAATAGTGTGTTAACAGTGCCAGCTAGCATGCCTTTCCTTTCCTTTTTCTTTTAACATATTTTTGTGTACAGGGTTTTTAAGAGGGGAAAGGGGTTGAAATAACACAAGCTCTGTGTGCTTCTAAATTGAGAAAGATAAATACCTCTCCATTTTCATAGTAATCAATGTAAAATTTGTTAACGTGGACTTCAGTCACAATAGCAGATATTGGCATTGATAAAATCCCATTTGGATTAAGCACATCTCCCATCCTAAAGTTCAGGCCTTGAGGAACTTTAATTGAACCCCGATATACCCCCGTGGAACTAAAGGTTTCTCCTACCATTATGAGCAAAAGAGCTCCATGGACACCAATAGGGGCAAGCCTACCAGCAAACCCTTTGAATCCATACAGAGATGAATTACTCAAAAAGACCTGCAATCCATGAATGTTAAGAAACCAAACAAGATTGAATCATCCACAACATTATTAAGAAAGCTAGTCAAAGATAAAATGCAGGATACATGAGATGGCCTCATTTCCCCCAATGGTATGACTATTTTAAAAATTTACCTCATATCCTGCACCCATCAGGAGAACACCAAGATCTTGGATGCGAGCTCTGGCAAGTGAATCTGCCACATAAAGCTTTAGGATGGCTGATCGAGACTTCATGAATGACCATCTACATGAAATGATCTATCACTGTTAGAGAAGACCAGATTTGAATAGAATTCTTTTCAAGTGACAAGTCAAATATACTTTGATTCTCAGTTCAAGATTAAAAGTAAACTCACAACTGAAAACCGAGTCTATGTGAATTTTTGAATGTGAGAATACGTGAGGTCAATGTATAAAAATTTAAAAAGATAATCAAATCAAATTCACGAACCTAGTAGTCATCAAAAGAGATTATGATAAAGGTGTGGCAAAGGAAGAGGGCATCCCAAAAATATTCCCATATCAACTTAAAATCTATACTAGGCTGAGGTCCAGGCTTCACAGTCTTATCTATCACAACAAGAAGGTAAGAAAAGAAAAGTAAATGCACTTTTTAGACAAGGTATAAAAACCAAACAACATTGCAATTTACATTCAAATATCCTCTTCCAGAACAGAGAGGCTGGTGCATGATGATACAGCTCAAAAAGAGAGCAAACCTGTGAGCAACTTTAACCATTGGAAGTTGTGTTGTGGTAGTACAAGCCATCAATGATGCTTCCAACAAGATGCATAGACCAAGAAAATAAGGGGTTGTGTAAACATGATCTAAGCAGAGCCCCAAGACCCAAAGCCATGTGAGAAAGCCAAAAGTAGGATTATCCTCTGGATACTTATCAAAGTAGAATTGTGGACTTTCACCTTGCTCTATGAATGTGCTTGCATAGTATGAGAAGCATGATTGCACTTAAAACTTAAAATGACACGGAGGAAATGTCAGGCAACAAATGCACCTATTAACATATTAGAAAGAAGAGGAACTTCCTCACTGCATCAGGCTTTATTAAATAACAAAAAACAAGATCAAATACTAGCAATCAAAGAGTTCGGGAAATGACCTGTAAACAAAATCTTCAAAGGAAATAGTGGAATTCATTAGTCAGAAAAGAATATAACATAGGGGATTAAGAAATAAAAAAATGGTTGACCCTCTACTTAATATGTCTAAACTACCACCTAAAGGCTAAAGGTGTTTTCTATGGCTTGTTATGTTAAAGAATAATGGGGTAATAATGTACCAAATGAATCACCTATTACAGCAACATCAAATGTCAGTTTAGCATATCAAGCAATGGGAGTTTACTATGTTAGTTCAAAGGTCAACCTAAACAGCATGGAGAATCCAATATAAACGAAAGATAAAACCAATTAGTCCATGAATGGTTTGGAAGGATTCTAGCTTGTCACTCCTAAATTTGTACATCCAGTCTAGATGAAAGTAAGATAATTTTCTATATTTATAAACAGGTGCTGACTTACAATTTTCATCCTTTATCAGGAAAACATAGTGTTCACCCAGAAAATTAAGTCTGGAATAAGAAAAGAGGACTTAAATTGAACTACCAAAAAACTTAGTGAAATCACCAAACCCAGATTCTACAAAAATGGATCAATATGATTTTGATTTTTCATTTGACTTTTTATAGCTTTATCGAGTTAATTTTCAATTTGAATAAAAAAAAACACAGGTGAAATGGGCCTTGATAATATATAGGGGAAAAAAATTTAGGAACAAGAAAACTTATATAAGTTCTAATCTCCAACCTTAATAATAATTCTTCCTCAATTCATGGATAACTAACACTTTATCAGACCTGGAAAAACAGAGTTTAGTTTTGCATTTTGCCTCACTGTATCCACATGATTCACCACATAATAGAAAATTGTATTGGTTTAAGGACTAGACCCTATTCACAACTTGATGTACAACTTTACAAAACCATAACCCCTAACATCTTAACCTACAACATGATCTAGGCTAAATTTATAGTCTGTCAAAGGCTGTGGAATGTATTTTAAATTTTAAATCATTTCAAATGGTTGTGATTATCCTATATAGTTTCATCAATCTAGGAGTTTATATATATATATATAGATATGCATAGCCAAGGGGTTAGCTCAACTCGTTGTTGCCAATGGTGCTAGGAGAAATTTGACTAGTTCTATGCCAGCAGTTACATGGCTAAAATCCCCCCTGGTTGAGGTGTACTAATCTATGCCAATGGCTTTACTAGGGATGCCATCTATAAATGTGGGGAAGCATTCCTTGGAGTTCCCTATGATATTTTCCTTGAAAAAAAAAAATACACAAACACATATACATATATATATACTTCTAAACCCTTGAGGGTTAACTCAATCAATTGAAAGCTCCACTCGAGGCATGTTGCCAGTGGGAGGCCATACTCATAGGTTCAAACCCAATAGAGTCTCTCAAGGTCACCAACCAGTATTGTAGCTAGCAGTTAAGTTGCCTTCCATCTAGATATTCCAAAGAAGAGGGGGGAATCTAGCAAGTTTTCCCTTGGGGATATATATATATATATATATATAGAGAGAGAGAGAGAGAGAGAGAGAGAGGAAAAAATCCCTGGATGCATCAAGCACTTCCTCCATGATCTTGCACCCCTTGTGCAGGAGCTCAAAGGAGATAAATCTACAGGGAAGAATTTCTTCCTTTTACCTTACTTGATTATGTCCTACCTTTCAAGCGAACACTACTTGAGGATTGTCAAAGTGCTTTCCAAGAAGAGAGATTCACTTCCTCCAAGAAAGGCATCCATACACACTCCCAACCCCAATGGAGGTTGTCCCCTCAAGAGTTATACAACTACCATCACCATAAGGAGATGATGATGATGGGGCCTCCACAAGACAAGATGACTAATTGTCACTAGGCCAGCCTTGTGAACTCCTAACCATTCACTACTCAGGTTGATGATCAAGCCATTGTGAATCTCAGCTGAGAGTAGTGATATTGAAACCAAAATTGCAGTTTTTTCTCATACACAAAGAACATATACCAATACCCACAGTCTAGATAACCCGCCCTTGAAACAACAAGCCATCTGCATCATGGATTGACCATAATGCTGGAGAAAGTAGATTAAGGATGAGAGAAGATTTTTCTATTGAAGCAATCCCAATACCAAAATTATCAACAAAGAGATCAATTGGTCCTCTAAGCCTATCTTTGTCACAGCAAGATTAACCTTATCAATAATAAAGAAAGAATGGACTTATTTAATAAGGTTGGAGAGATCCATGTGAAAGCATGCATCGGTATATCCTTCCCCTGTGTGATGAGACTTACCCCTTAAATCGACTCACAAACTTTTGCTCGCAAAGTAGTTGGTACAAGACATCCTATAATGTCATTGCCTCCCTTCACAGATCATAGAATATAATATGGCATCCCCATCAATTCTTTCCCAGCAAACAATTACACCACATGAGCCCAATTAAAAATTATGGACCATTAACAACATAGTTCACCATTTAAACCCAAATTTTGTCTCCAATGAAAACCCAACAAATTGAAATCCTGAAAAACACATGGCCATTTCATTATTAAATGAATTCACATATACATTATGCACAAATTCATCTTCATAGCAGAGTATAAAGATTTAAATTCCAAAAATGAGAACAAAGATTAAACATCTATCTTTTAACAGAAGATATACCAAGAAAGTAGTTGTGTAGGAGCGATTCACCACCCAACCACAGGCATCCAATGCAGATGCCACCCCTAGATTGATATATGAGGTCACCAAGGTGAAGATCCAGCTACAATATTACAACTCACTCAACCCAATCCATCGCTCTCATGGCTTGGCCAATCTCTTCATCACAAAGACTCTATGTACTTCATCTAGCTATCAATCAACCATGAAACTCTCTTCAATTTCCATAAACAACACAAGGGAAGGTCTGAAACTCTCTTCCATTTATATATACAACACAAGGGAAGATCTGAAACTCTCTTCCATTTCATATATAACACAAGGGAAGGTATTTCCCTTCTCTACTCAAGAGTCAACACTCCCTTGGGAATCCTTCCTCTCTAGTGCTCCAATGGAGGTAGAAAGAGTCCAACTGTTGATTTCCTTTCGGGAATAACATGGTAGAGTAATATTATCTCCAAAATACTCAATGAGAAGCAATATCATTTGGGTGATGGTTTCCAAATTTTCCCAACCTCAATGTTCATTATAGCCATCTATCTCTCTTATGAGGTCTGCAATTCAAACGACATAAACTTGGAATGCTACAGCATTCTACACCTGCATGTAGAGAACAAATGAAGATTAATGCTTCAAAATTCGAACAGAATAGGGGATGCAGGTATGTTCTAAAATATAATTACGGTTGCAAGCAAGGGCAAACAGCACTGCCCAAACTCCTCCTCGCTCATGGGTTTAACTCCATGGCATCGAGGAAATGGGCTATCTTGACCTTGAAACTCTAAATCTATCTATTGTGGAACCAGTTGCCCTCGTTAATGTGTGCAAATGAGCATATTCACCACATATGAGCCCAAGGCGCCTATCCCTTGGTGAATCCAACCACCCCGCCGCTCATGGGTCATCATTGATTTTTCCATTTTCTGAACAGTGAAAAGATCACAGGTCCAAAACGAATTCGAACTATGGGAGGGCCCTAACGGACCAGAGAGGGTCTATCAAGTCCGTCGCTCAGCCAGCAAGAAGATCCGTGACCCTGTGCACAAAGCCCCAGCCACCTCTCCTACATTCCGGCGAACTAGTGAAAAAAAAATGGGGCGAATCACTCTAACCCCTCCCTCCGACCCTGTAAATACGGGCGAATGCATTGGAAATCTACTCCAACCAAAGAAAATCAGGGAGAATTTCTTTTTTTTCAGTTTTATGCGCCTTTTTTATGGTGGCTAATATTTAATAATTAATTATTTTTAAAATAATTATTGGGCTAACTTTATTAAACTATAGAAAATGGGTTTTATATTAAAAATTCGCCCTATTAAAATTTAAAATCCCTTAAAATTCGCCTTTGGGCTAAAATTCGCCCCTAAAATTTTCCCTACCGCCCATGAAGAATAAGTGCCACGAGCACATGAAAATAAGTGCTACAAGAACATGAAACAAATAAGGGTAAAGGATCGAGAAAGGCTTCCTGCGCATAGAGGTAATGCAACGACTCCGCCGGGGTATTGACGAGGCTCGCTCGCAGTGGAGCAACGCTTGTGATTTCTTGAAGTGACTCCACCGGGGTACTGTCCAGGCCTACTGGCAGCGGAGTAACAATGGAAACTTACTTAAAAATAAATAAAAAATCCTGAGAATAATAAACCCGCTGCCTTGCTTTCACATCATCAACGAGCTAATGGCATCTGTGAGCTTTCTCTTTGATGCATCCTGATTAGCGAGACCTAGCTGAGGCACAAGGACTGGGCATACCTGTAAAGGCCAAAGTAATACAAAGGGTACCTGCAGAACCTGTTCAATATTCCCTTGCATCACTATCTTCGCTCAGACTATTGTTGTGATATTGACAGAGATGCTAGATTCTACCAGTGGTTCGTCATTTGTTGTAGCCGCTACAACACCACCCAAAATTTTGGGTATATTAGAAATTTTGGGTCCCCCTCCTCGCTTAGCCGTTAAGGTTGGCCTTTATAAAATGACATCCTCGTAACCTGTCCCAAGCCCCTCGTGAGCCTTCTCACCATCATGACGAAATACTCTTACCGCAGCCGCGCCATGTGTGAAGGGATCACCATACATACATTCGAATGGAAACCTTTTTTTTGTATTTACATTAAAAGCTCTTGCACCATAGATAGTTTAGGCACTCGGTTTGGGTGCTTCACCAAGCTCATAATCTGATGTTAATGTTTCATGTAGGTGAATCCCATGGATGATACACCAAAAAATGTCATCACCACACCGATGAAAAGGATAAGAGTAGTGCGAGCTGAAACAGGAGAAGTGGAAGACATGTATCGCATGTACACACGGAAAAGGACCGTGCCAGCCAAGGGAGATTTCGGTCACAGTGGAAGCTATCGGTCTGCGCAATGAGCTAAAGTTTTTTCCCAGCAAGCAAGATGACCCTTTTCAAAGCAAAGGAGGTGGGATAAGGAATATTTCTATGAAATCCAATGATCGCCAGGAGAAGGCTACAAGTCGCAGATCTACTTGAGGTCGCAAGTCGTATATCTGCTAAAGGTCGCAAGTCGCAAATTCACTTAAGGTCGCAAGTCGCAAATTTCCTCAAGTCGCAGGTCACAGATTCCCTCAGGTCTCAAAATCATGGCAGGTCGCAGGTTGCAAATTATTGAAGGTCGCAAGTCGCAAATTCGCTTAAGGTCGCAGGTCGCAAATTTCCTCAAGTCGCAGGTCGCAGATTCCCTCAGGTCGCAAAATCATGGCAGGTCGCAGGTCGCAGATTCCCTCAGGTCAAAAAATCATGGCAGGATGCAGGTCGCAGATTGTTGGAGGTTGCAAGTTGCAAATTCGCTTAAGGTCGCAAGTCACAAATTCGCTCAAGTTGCAGGTCGCAGATTCCCTCAGGTCGCAAAATCATGGTAGGTCACAAGTCGCAGATTGTTGAAGGTCGCAAGTCGCAAATTCACTTAAGGTCGCAGGTCGCAAATTTCCTCAAGTCGCATGTCGCAGATTCCCTCAGGTTGCAAAATCATGGCAGGTCGTAGGTCGCAGATTGTTGGGGGTCGCAAGTCGCAAGGTCCAGTCGGGTCGCAGGTCGCAAATTTCCTCAAGTCGCAGGTGGCAGATTCTCTCAGGTCACCAGGTTGCATAGTCACACTCCCTATTAAAAGCTCGACGACGCGACCCAGTGACCCAACAACTAGGTGACGAGGTCACAAAATCATGGCAGGTCACAGGTCGCAAATTGTTGGGGGTCGCAAGTCGCAGAACCAGCCAAGTCGCAGGTCGCAGGTCCTGGAATTCTTGGGGTTGCAAGTCGCAAAATCCAGTTAGGTCGCAGGTCCCAGAACAGACTGGGTCGCAAGGCAGCCCAACAGTCGGGAAGGCGAAAAGTCAAGGAGCCCAAAAGGGCGAGTTTTGCTCTATAAATACCTCCTTCGAGAACTTGTAAAGGAATTTTGTTTTGGGACTCAAGCTAAGTACATTGTATTACCAGAGGATTATACATTTGAGCATGAATACAAGCATTTTGAAAAATCCCTTTGTGGATCTGGTGTTGTCATATGTATGAGCGTTATTGAGTATTATATTTTCAGTTTCTGAACATCTTTAGATTAAGGGAACTGTATCTTCAATTCATATCACAATTGCATAACAGTTTGCTGAGTATGTTAATGGTGGTTGAGTTCATTTCACTTTCTTAACGAACGCTAATGGCTTTGTTTATTACAATTTGTGTTGTCATTTAAAACTTTTAGGGAGTGAAGGGTGTTCTTTCCATGAGGAATTGTTTCTTTTGTGGTCAGAACAGTTTAAAAGCATGACCCTAATGAAGTGTTGTTAACAACACTTCCTTTGGTCTTCATGCCTTATTATTTCCTCTTGCTACTCATAGTGTTATATGTGCATTTAATGCATCAATCATATGTATTGTATCATTTGATTAGGTGCGTATCCACTATTTTATAGAGTTTAAGTGAGACCCAAAGAAAGGAGAAATCAACGGTAGTCGGACCCACACCTTGGACGGGATCCCTATTCCAAATGGTTCAAGGTCTAATTGGGACCTTTTACCGGGGAGATCCCCTGTTGTTGGCTGGATAGATTTTCCCATAAACAAGATCAAAGAACCTACTTGGAGTCCAAGCGCTTCCTATTCTCCTTTTGTCATTATTGCAGTAGCTTCAAATCCAAGCTAGAAGTCCGAAAATATTTCCTGCAAAGATGAAGACAAAATAACAAAAGATAGAAATAATATAGATGTCTATTCAAGTTATTTAGTTAAATCAATGAAACATAAACCATATGCATCAAATAAGAATTCATAATATGGAAAACATGAGCTTATACAGATACATATGTGGGAAAGTAAGAAACAATCTTTATTAATGGATAGAATGGGAGGTTACAACCCAGTGATTGATTTGAAGTGACCATCTCCAGCAGCATCCCAGCCTCATCACAATGTAGATCTCTCCAACAACATGTTACACAAATCAACTCCTGAATTGAAATTCCACCAGCATTTCTCTACTCAAATTCTTCCCTATCAAACACTAAGGTATGTGCTTAATTTATGGAGGAGCTAAAGGTAGTTTTACAATCAATGAATTTACAATAATAGGTGAGACATGTTCCCAATATTGTAGATGTCAAATGGACACATGGATTCGAAGTTTGACACATGTGAACCCTTCTAGAAGGCACTGACTAAGTGGAGATTCTAGAACAATAAGAATTTCGCTCCCAATGTGACCAACGCACCCTTGAATGTCAGAAAGTGCTTTGCAGATCACCTTTGAGTCGAACTACCTGCATATGCAATTCACTTAGTCCCTTTAGAGGCAGAGTTAATGAGCTCTCATATGAAAATCTTAGAAACCTTTGCAGATGAAAGTCATGGATGATTTGTCTTGTTCTTTTTCTTAGGGCATGTAGCAACTAAAATGATAGGCGATGATAGACCCTATTCATTGGTCCTGGAGATTATGTCCAGTTAACCAGGTCATTGGGAATGATGGCCAAATTGACCTATAACATTGAGCATTGCAGAATGAATAGTAATGTAACCAAAACCTAGATGTATCCCCAACAACCATACAGTACTCCAGCCAAAGCGCACCATAAATTTATTATACCAAATTACCACACTGCATATGTGCACCCTAGACATGAATAAAAACACCGCAAAGCGAATATAGTATCAAAACTACCTCTAAGAAAATTAGTTTTCGAGCCATCAAAGAGCAAATTGAGTATAGTATGAGTATAGGATGTTCCGATGACTTTTCCTCCTAGGTCACAGGCGGTATAGTGTAAAATTATTAGACCAGAAATATAGATCTAGTTGAAGAATAATTGCACAACTTGTGAGAATTTAAAAACAAAAATTGGAATTGAGAATGAATTTGATTCATCAATATTTGTTTGAGAATCAATATATAAATCAACTAAGTTAAGCTTAGTTCTACATGCAATAACTATGGATAATTAAAGCTAACTGAACCTAAGTGTGCTTTATGTTATGTTAATGTGCACATGCACCACATGCAAGCACTAGAGTTAACTAACTAAAGCCAAGTGCACACCACCATTAAGTAATTGAGTTAGCTACCAAAATACAAGTGCACATCACATGTAAGCACTCGATTTAGCTAGCTATAGACAAGTGCACATCACATGAAATAAATATAATTGAATTAAAGCTAATTAAGGCTAACTATGTGCATGTACACCAACACCCCCCCTTACGAATAACTTAAGTGAGTGTGATGAAAAATGAATGAGTCCCAGCAATAAGGCCATTTTAGGTACCCATATACAATGCATGAAAAAAGGAAAGAGGGAAAACCCTAGTGGGAAGAAAAAAACCCCCCCTCAAAATATAATGCAAAAAGTAGATAGAAGACAATTGTTAGGCAGTCGTGTCCTTCACCCCGAGACGATCTTGTAGAAATCGAAACATCTCCTCAGTTAAAGTCTTGGTGAAAATATCGACAGTCAGCTTTGAACCCATACAGTACTGAATATCGATGATCCCATCATGGGTCTTAGGGAATCAAATTCATTTTTGGAGGTAGTGATATCAACTCCCATGTTTGGATCAAGGACTGAATTTCCTTATACATGGTTGCATGCCAATATGGATTCCCTGCAACTTCCTCAAGTATTTGACGATCAGATTCATGTACCCTATATGTATGCATGGGAATGGTTGCCTCTACGGATGCATGCATGTGCATGTGTGACTTTAGAGATGCCTTTGTGGATGCATGCATGCGCATACATAGATGCATGCATGGGCATGCATGGCTCTACCACTGAGAGTGCATGTGGGACATCATTAATTCATGACCTCGTGAGATCTGCATCATCAACATCATCAATAGTAGAGGAATCAAAGTCCTCTTATATGTTTTTGAAAGAGTGTCTTCATCACTAGCAGAGGAAGATATTTCCTCATGTGCGATGTATTCGTTATTGGGCAAGATAAAATTCTCATCTACAACAGGTTCATTAATAGTAGAAGAATCATAGTCCTCTTGTTGAACATTGTCTTGAGAATATTTCTCCGCATTATTGGAGTCATCACCACTTTCATGACTTTTATAATAACTCAATCTCTTTGCCTCTAAATGGTATTCTTCTAGATAATTTTCATCACCATATAATCCTTTCAATGTAGTCTAGATTTCATGTGGTGATTCAATATCTCTGATCTCATGAAGAATATCACAAGACATAGATAAACACAATCTTCCATAAACCATGTCAGATCTGTTAAGAAAATCTGACTTCTCATCCTCTGACAATGGTTCTGTCTCAATTCCCATGACAATTTGGTATAAGCCTTTTCTCCTAAGATGAAGCAAAATCATCGGCTTCCATTCATAGTAATTATATGGAGTCAGAATAGTGGAAGTTGGGAATTGCATTCTTTCACTTTGTGGTTGTAGCAACAATTGCAAAAATTCTTTAATATTTTGATCCACAAGTCAAATCGCTCAATAATTTCCAATGATTTGATTTTCAAACCTACAAAATATTCTTCATGAACCTTCTCCAAGCCCATGTAGCCCTGATACCATGAAAATTTATTAGAGCACAAATACAAATCTAGCTCAAGAATAATTGCACAACTTCCAAGAATTGGAAAAGAAAAATTGGAATTGGGAATGAATTTGATTCATCAATATTGGTTTGAGAATCAATATATAAATCAACTAAGTTAAGTTTAGTTCTAAATGCAATAACTATGATAATTAAAGCGAACTAAACCTAAGTGTGCTTTATGTTATGTCAATGTGCACATGCACCACATGCAAGCATTAGAGCTAACTAATTAATGCCAAGTGCACACAACATGTAAGCACTCGAGTTAACTAGCTAAATACAAGTGCACATCACATGTAAGCACTCCAGTTAACTAACTAATTGTAAGTGCACATCACATTCAATAACCTCGACGGCGAGAAACACCAGTTGGTTCAAACACTTCTCATAACCTACTAGAAATTCCTCACCAAATTCACAGTCGACAGGATTTTAGGAGTCCGTTTGGCAGAATCTGACTCAAAAGATCAGATCTGTGAAATTTTACTAAAATGGTTTAGTTTAATGTAATTAAGTGGTTAATTTAAAATATTTAATATTTATATATAAATTGTTTTATTGAAAAGAAATCTTAAATTTATATTTTAAAATTATTATAAACCCAAAGAAAATTGATAGTTTTCATTATAATGGATTGTTTTATTTAAAATAATTAATTATTTTATTTAAAATCATGGATTGAAAATAACAAAAGATAAACTCTCTAAAATTGTTTTTTCCGGTTAAGAATTTACATTTGGGAAGAGTTAAAGCTTAACCTCTTTATAGACTACCAACAAATAATTATAAATATTATAAATAGCCTAGTTAGCTTGTCTTTTTCACTGATAAGTCAATTTGCATTATTGGATTACAACCACTCATAATTGTCTAATTTGAGAACATAACTATCATAATTTTCGCCTTATTAAAAATAAAACAAAAGATAAACACACCGTCTCGATAAAACAATATTTTTATGCCATTCTTTAAACCTAAAATCCAAATATAATATAACAAATGCTTAGTGAGATATTCATCTGGAAATTATTACAATTAATTTAGGACTGGGTAAGCTTCAAGACAAAACATCAAAAAAAGGTCAAACGATGTGATGTTGAGAGAGAGGTCATCACATGTAACAAAAAGCAACTTTAAAGTTTGAATGGAGAGATGTCAACTCAAAACGTGAGAATTGAAAGAGAGGCCCCATTTTCCTTTTCTGTCGTGCTAACAACCAATCCTCCACATCGTTATCAATGTGGAGTTGACATCCATATCAATGGAATCAGTGGTTAATTAAATGACAAGCTACTTGTACAGACCTGCCATGTGGGCCGTATCGACACAAAGTACTTTTCTTGACCCTAAATTTAATAGGGCTATGTGTAAACTTTAAAGTGCCCATGTGCTTTTTATGTTTTTCAAAATGGGTGGATGGAAAACTTCTTTCTTTTTCTTCCTACCCTGTGAGGTCATGGCTTACATCGGCCCTGAAGAAAAATAAAATAAAACCCCATGTTTTCTGCCATATTTTAGTGTTAAGATATGGTCTGAGAAAAAACGATGGCAAAAGCATAGGCGCAGAAGCAAACACGATTGTATTGAAATTCTGATTTAGAAACGTGAGACGTGCACTCAACTCAAGGAAATATTTTATGTTATCTTCGAGGGTCACGTTGATCCGAAGAAAAATGGAATGTCGTCGTCTAAATTCATTGGAGCCGAAATTTTCTCTAAAATAATTTCAACGCCCCGAGGTTTATAAGCTCTGAGCCATCTTATGTTTTATTGCATTCTGTAATGCAGCAGGTAACCGATTGTTGCATCTAGCCATTTCTAGAGGGCCTTGGCTGTTTGTTTCTAACATTAAAGATTTTTTACAGTTGTGGAAGACAAAGTACGTAATTTTATTTTATGGGAACGATGGAATTGGTAACTGCAATCGTAGCGTCCAAAGATTATTGGAATGCTAGGCCACAAATTCTCCTTGCACAGTTGCCTCGACAGACACAGATCGGAAGCATTGTAAGGTTTTTACCATTGAAAAGAATGAAAAGAGAATTGAGGCCTGTTGTAAGAGCAAAATCTGGTGATCGTCAACATGAAGATTCAGGTAAGATCAGATTTCCAGTCGATTGCGGTTATTTTATGATGTTGGGAAAGGATAATGATTGGGGTTATTTTGGTTGGTTGAGTTGAATGGTTTTTAATTTTTTTCACTTTATCACTTCTATTCAAGTTTCAACCAATTATAATGCTTTCTTAACATTTTTACTTAAATATGGAAATGGACTAAATGTTTTCATAAATATTATAGTATTGAAGTTGATAAATTGTATTGTATTGACTTACAGATATTAATTCTCAAAAAAATATACCTATTACCTAACAACAATCTCACTCTAGTCCTCCTACTCCTCCTGCACCTAAAGAGCGAAACTAATTTTTTATTTGTAATATTTTGTACTCACTTGTAACCTGCAATAGTAGTTTGCCATGCACCCAAATTCTCTCAGTCTAGTCCTCCGACAAATGAAGAGGGAAACTGATTTATTATCTGTAGTATTTTCTACTCACTTGTAACCCGCAATTGTAGTTTGTCATGCAACCAAATTCTCTCTCTACTTCTCCGACACATGAAGAGGGAAACTGATTTTTTTCAGAAGAGAAGAGGGAAACTGATTTATTATTTGTAGTATTTTCTACTCACTTGTGACCTGCAATAGTAGTTTGTCATGCACCCAAATTCTATCACTCTAGTCCTCCGACACATAAAGAAGGAAACTGATTTATTATTTGTAGTATTTTCTACTCAATTGTAACCTGCAATAGTAGTTTGTCATGCACCCAACTTCTAATTTAATTGGTTCTTGTAGGCGGTTGGAACGTTGTGGATGCCAACATGACACTTCTGAGAAAACGGATATCGGAGATGAAAGTGAAGGAGGAGAATTCCGAGCTTCCTGATCATTGGATGGAGTGGGAGAAAAATATTCACCCTTCCTATCATACCATTGTACTAGAGGCAATAGGATGGTTGCACTACTCTTTGATTAACTGTCGCCCGAATGTTGGGATTGCACTTCTGAGTTTGATCGCTATGGCCGTTCCTACGTCAATTGTTGTTGCAATAATGGCAGTGCTTCATCAATTAACTTCCAATTCCTAATTCCATGGATTTTGGATTTTTACAGAGTTACTTTAGCTTAAATATTAAGTACTGGGTATTAAGTTTATGATTGGTTTATGGGTTTTTGATCTTATTTATCATCAAATATTACATTATTCTAATGCAACTTGACAAGATGATCTTGTCCCACTGAGCCAATCATTAAATTATTTACTGTATTTACGGTGATTGAGTGACCGATCCAATAATTGGTTTAGCATTTATATTTTTCGGAAAACAATAAAGCAATAATTAACTTAGTACCTCATATTTAATATTTACCTTGAAAAGCAAAGACTACAATATTGTATTGTATTGATTGCGGTTTGATAATGAGGAGGATCTTGCATGCCCTGCAAATGCCCACAAAACCTCCATTTGATCTCTCTGAGCATGCAGCTTCCTTTTGGTGCTATTCCTAGCTGAATATTGTTGGAATTTTTAATAATTCTTTAACAGACAATGAGGAACAAAATGTCCTCTATCATCACAAAGATTTAACAAAAACAAATATTTGAAGGTGAAGCATAAAATATACACAATGAAAAACAAACATTGTTTTTGTATTAACAAAAAAGGTTCAATACAATCTTCAGAATTTTCTGTTCTGGATTTTACAAAAAAAACTTCACTAGGCTACTACACACGTAACGCTCTTCTCTCTGTCTTACACAGTTTTTTCACTCTCCACCTCTCTCTCGGCATACATAGCATTACACTACACCCACTAAAAAAAACCGAGATTACATTAGCTATATGAAAATGGCCATAGCCAACAAAAACCTAATCTAATTCAATGCCATTCAATTGTTGTTCAACTACTCTGTACTTGGCCTGTCAAAATGACCCATACATTCATTAATTCACACACAGGTCGTGTTAACTTCTCGCGCAATACGTCATTGTGGAGGGACCTCATGGTCTAGTTTGACCACCGGCGTTGTGCTCCTGCAGTGGATATCTACCGTTGATTTTCGGTCAAGGATCGTCGGGCCAGGTCAATTGCGGAGACACCCTTCGGGTGAAGCAGTGGACTGCATATGCCCGCGGGTTATCATTGATCTGAGATCAACGATGATCACACCCATTGACATGGACGAACGTTAACACATCACATCGATCGATGCGCTTGCTGACTGCACAGTTGAATGGTGTGATGATGCGCTATTGGTTGAGGTAGGTTGAGCTCTCAGGTGGTGGGGTTGCAGTTATCGTGTGGTTGCGAAAAAGGGATGATGTAGGCGAGAGAGCGTGCGATATCATTTTGATTGATCGACAATTTGGATGACGTGGAGTGGTTTTAATTTAAAATATTTGGTGCGGCATTAAGAGTGTTTGGTGCATAGGAGTAATGCTAGGAGGTAACATGGTGCAGACCACGATTTGCAAATCTGGATGGGCTGCGGTGGTCCGGAAAAATTGCTGCTGCGTCCTTTGAATTCCACATCAAATCTTATGTTTTCTGTCATGTTGTTCAGGTTTGCAGTTGGGATTAATTTCCAACACTCCCCCTTAATCAAAACTGCTATTTTCATACATTCCCAGACATTCTCTAAGAAAATTAAAACTTTTATGCTCTAATGGTTTTGTTAAAATATTAGCAAACTATTCCTCTGTTCTGCAATGTTTTAGAACAACTTCTCCATTGTTCACCAATTCTTTCATATAATGATACTTTGCATTAATGTGTTTTGTTCTTTTATGAAACACTAAATTCTTTGATAAGGCTATTGTTGAGCTATTATCACAATAAATTGTTGTGTCTTTTACTTGTTCAAGACACAAACTTTTCAACATTCTCCTCATCCATACTGCTTGACATGTTGCTGTTGTAGCTGCCACATACTCTATCTCTGTTGTTGATAAAGCCACAATTGGTTGTTTCTTAGAAGCCCATGAGATGGCTCTTGATCCCATATGAAAAACATATCCAGAGGTGATTATCCTATCATCTATACTTCCAGCCCAATCACTGTCAGTATGTTCAATTAATTCAAAATTTTCTGAAGATGTGTATAAAATTCCATACCTCTTTGTTTCTTTCACATACCTCAAATTTATTTTTTCTGCTTGCCAATGTGCCTCCTTTGGTCTTTCCATAAATCTGGAGATTAAACTCACAACATGCATAATATCTGGCCTAGTTGCAGTGAAATACATAAGGCTGCCAACTATGCTCTTATACAAACTTGGATCAAAATCTTTGTTGCTGTCTTCTTTACTTAGTTTCAATCCCATCACTATAGGAGTAATTGATGTCTTGCAATCCTTCATGTTAAATCTTTCCAAAACCTCTTTCACATATTTTTCTTGAGAAATAAAAATCTTATTTTCATTCTGCTCTACTTCTATTCCTAGGAAATATCTCGGCAATCCCATATGAGTCATCTCAAATTCATCCTCATGACTGTTTTAAAATTCTCAACGAAGTAAGCATCATTACCTGTGAATATCAAATCATTAACATACAAAACAACAATGAGCATCGTACCATCCTTTTCTTTGATGTATAATGTGGGTTCTCCTTCACATTTCTCAAACCCATTTTCTAGTAGATAGGCATTTATCCTATTGTATCATGCTCTTGGTGCTTGTTTCACCCCATACAGAGCTTTCTTCAATTTGCATACTTTGTGCTCTTGGCCTTCTTTTTCATATCCGAGAGGTTGTTCAACATATACCTCTTCCATCAATACTCCATTCTGGAATGTTGATTTCACATCCATTTAGCAAACTTTCCACTTGTGTTATACTGCTATGCACATCACTGCTCTTAATGTTTCTATTCTTGCAACTGGTGTAAAATTTTCCTCATAGTATCTTCCTTGTTGCTGCTTGTAGCCTTTGACAACAAGTATGGCCTTGTGCCTTTCAATCTTACGTTCAACATTGCTCTTGGTTTTATAAACCCATTTTTCTCCAATTACTTCCTTGCATTTTGGGAGCTCAACTAATTCCCATGTATTTTTTTTATCTATTGCATTTATCTCTTCATCCATAGCATCTATCCATTTCTTACCTTTTACTGCTTCTTCAAAATGAATAGGATCTTCTATACGAGAATACAATGAAAATAAAGAGTTCATACCTTCTTCTTGCTCATAAATTTCAGTCAGACTTCTTAATCTGATATCTTTTTCACTTCTTGAACTTGTGCTTGTAGAAGCACTCAAATCTACTCCTTGTGATGTGCTTGAAGATGCATTATCGTCACTTTTCAAGGGTGTTCTCGTACCTGCTTGTGGTGTCCCTTGATGTCATTGTGTTGATGGAGGTGGTGTTGTTAATGAGGGATTTTTTTCGGCCATTTCTTCCTCATATTCATCATGAGACAAACAAATTTTTAAATTCATTATTTTCTCAATGCTTCCATCCCAAGCTTCTTCTTTAATAAACTATACATTTCTGCTTGTCATAAACTTCTTGATGGATGGGTTATATAATCTGTATTCCTTGGATTCTTCACTATATCCAACAAATATGCACTTCTCCCCCTTACTATCCAACTTCTTCATTATCTGTTATGTGTGCATAAGCCACACAACAAAAAACTCTCATGTCGGTGAAAAATTGTTTTATGCCACTCCATGCTTCTTTCAGAACTCTGTTCATAACACTCTTTGTTGGGAATCTATTCAAAACATATGCTGCAAAATGTACAGCTTCAACCCAATATTCATTTGGAAAATGTTTTGTCTTCAACATGCTTCTTACCATATCCATGATGGTTTTGTTTTTCCTTTCACCAACTCCATTTTGCCGAGGTGTATACATTGCTGTAAATTGCTTGTGAATCCCATTTTCTCTGCAAAAATGCAAAAATTATTTGGAAATGTATTCTCCCCCTCTATCTGTCCTAAGGACTTTAATATGCTGCCCACTTTGATTCTCCACAAGAGCTTTAAAGTGGTAGAATTTCTAAAACACTTCACTCTTCAACCTCAAGAAATAAACCCATGTTTTTCTTATGTAATCATCAATAAAGGTCAACATATAGTGGCTTCCTACTAATGATGGTGTTTGCATTAGTCCACGCAAATCAGAATGGACTATTTCTAAGGGTTCCTTTGCCCTTAGGCTCTTTCCTGATGGAAATCTTTCTCTGTGTTGTTTTCCCAAGATGCAGCCTTCACACAGGTTGTCTGGAATTTCAATCAATGGTGATCCCTTTACCATTCCTTTTATATGTAACAAATTCAAACCTCCAAAGTTGAGATGTCCAAATCTCAAATGGCATAACCAGTTTTCATCTTTTTCTTCTCTTTGAAATGTCTCTTGTGTCATTGCTGCCTTTGCAGCTCCTTTCTTCAAATCTGCTCTCATCTTGAGAGGAAACATTGTGTTCCTTGTCATCTTCACTTGTTCAATCCTTTGTTTTTTTGGTGGTACGTCCATGATGGTACATACATCATCTTCAAAAAACACATTGTAGCCTTTCTGAATGAGCTGTCCAATGCTCAAAAGGTCACACTTCATACCAGGCACATAGTGTACATGTCTGATATGGTTTTCCTTTCTCCTTTCTTTGTTAAAACACTTACTCTAATTTTCCCATGACAGAGACCTTACTATCTATTCCCAATGTTACTTGCGACTTCACATTTTCATCTAACATGGAAAACATAGAAATGTTTCCAGTCATATGGTTGCTACATCTTGAATCTAGAAACCATATATCTTCATTCATCTCTTTAGCTAAATTACATGCTAAAAATAAATTCTCTTGACTGAGATTCTCTTTAGTAAAATTAGCATTGGGTCCATTACTCATGTCACTCTGTTTCTTCCTACATTTATTGGCATAATGTCCATAATTCTTACAGTAATGACATTGGACTTGGGATTTATCATACCTTTGCATGTGCTTGATTATGTCCACCTTGTTGGTTATTGCCTTGGCTTTGATGCTGACTTTGATTGTTGCCCCTTCCACTAGTACTTGCAAGGCTGTTTCTTCCTCTGTTTTGGCTTATGCCTTTAAATTTTCCTCTGTAGTTTGATTTGCCTTGACCTCTTCCTCTTCCAAAAGATATTTGGGCCTTGAAGTCATGTATTTAACTATTTATGCTGCCTCAACCCTATTTCTATGCTTATCATGAATTATGCATTTACGACGTGTGGGCTCAGCTCAACAATTATAGTGACATTTAGCAAACTTCTTCAAGTTGTCTGAAATTCCAGATTTATGATATTCGATTGTTCCGTTGGTCAGTTGAGGAGCGATCTGTTTTGGGAATTTTATCATGAGGATATCATTTAGCGGTGCTGCAGCTTGAGCCAGGACCATTATACCACCTTCGAGAAGAAAATGACCACTACTGTGACTCTCACCAAAAGGATCCCATTTTCACCCACCTAGAGAACTTGGGGTTAGAATCTGTCTTGGTACCAGTAGCTGGAGCATTTTAACCGGATGGCAAGTCACTGAAATTCTCACAACAGTGATTTTATCGGATCTTGTATCATCATGCAAGAACCATGGTCACTTCACTTTTTGGATTACTGTTACTTTGCTTCTCTATGAATTATGAAAATCAGTGATAATATTGCTGGTGCACATGAGATAAGATTAGTTAGTTTTAATTAGTATCAGTTAATTTTTAGCTCAATTTTAGTTCGTGTATGTTATATGTATTTAGTTGAAGCTAGGTAAAATTATTGCTTACATGTGGGGTGTATTTGGCTTTATTTTAGTTAATTCATTACATGTGAAGTGCACTTGGCTTTAGTTAATTATCTCTAATGTTTACATGCTGTGTGTACTTGGCTTTAGTTAATTAACTCTAATGTTTACATGTGATATGCACTTGGCTTTTGTAGAAATTTTCTGAATAATGATTAATTATCCACCGAGATTATCCTGATCACATATCAATTCGAATTCATATGCAACACATAATCTCTTCCACTCAGATCATCACACATGCAGAAATAAAACAAGCGGTATGCGATCAAACAATCATCAAAACATCACACACATTACATAGTATTTATGGGGAAAGATTATAGCTGAAAACCCCTCAGCTATTGTGTATATTATAATGGAGAGAACATATAACAATCTCAGTACAATACTCCTCACAAGTACTCAGTACTGTCTCATAAAGTTACACACAAACTAGCTTGGTTTTGAACAGGTCACTGGTTCAAAACTCATCCACTAATTGCCTGCCTCTATTGCGCAATCAAGGCTGGTCTAATGAGAGATCCAAGTTTCGAATCTCCTTGGCTTGACAGCGCAATCATCATTGGAAATTCCTCCAAGTGTGGTGCAAATCTCATGCACAACTGATGTCACAACTGATAGCTATCTCAACCTTTTCATCTACCTCTTTCATTGGTCTCCACTGAACTGTCCATGCACTGTAGTGAACTGATGTGTTCTTGAGTTGAATCATGAGTTAATAATTAGTGAATTAAATAATATTTAATTCACTCCACTCATTACTAGTTTATTAGCTAGTTAAACTAATCTCAACCAGTTCGACTAAGTTAAACCGAACACAACTCCACCAACAGTCCCATCAACTCCACCAAAATTCTGCCACTGAAGTCTTAACTGAAGTCAACCATGCATGAGCTCACCAAACCCCTAGGAATAGTGTAATTCCTCTGTCAGATGCACGAGCCACTTCTGTAGCTCGAACTGGAGTGCTCCAAGAGAGTAAACTGAAGTTTAGAGTCCAAATATTATTAAGGGTAAATAATATTTGACTTCCCTATTTTTAGGATAGGCAGTCTAAAAATAGACTTCGACCTAAATGTCTAAAAATATAGGTCCATATATTTTTACCAACATGACCAATACTCCAAGAATAACATACTGCAACCCCTGGACCATGCTCCATATGTCTAAAAATAGACATAGTCTAAAAATAGACTTTGCGCCAGAATTTGCCTGCGGGGCCACTTAGTGAAGGCGACTTCATTTCACTAAGCTCCATCATCTTGCTGCATTCTCAACACTCCCTCTCAGCAAGATATGGATTATCTGCAACCCCTATCCTGCCTCTGTGGAATTCGAACTTGCTCCTGGTGAGCGCCTTCGTCAGGATGTCGGCATCCTGATCCTCCGTGGGAACATATGAAAACATCATGATCCTCCGCTGAACACAATCTCTGATGTGATGGTACCTGATGTCGATATGTTTGGACCTATCATGAAATACTGGATTAGCCGAGAGCTTGATGCAGCTCTGGTTATCACAGTAGATCACTGTAGGCTCCAAATGCAACCTGAACAAACCTGCGAGGATCTTCCTCATCCAAATAGCCTTGCATGCAGCCAAGCTAGCTGCCATGTACTTGGCCTCTGCTGAACTGAGTGCCATGGATCTCTGTTTCCTGCTGTACCAGGAAACTGCTATCGATCCAATGCTGAAAATACCTCCAAATGTGTTTTTCCGGTCCGTTGGGCTCCCTGCCCAATCTACATCTGTGAAGCCAGAAAGCCTCACCTCATCCTCCTGTCTGTACCACAGACCATATCCCGATGTGCCACTAAGATAACGCAATACAGGCTTTCCTGCCTTCCAGTAGAGCTTGGTAGGCTTAACCATAGCTTGCGAAAGCTAGTTAACAGCATAGCATATATCGGGTCATGTATTGACCAGATACATAAGCGACCCGACCAACTGTCGATAGACAGTGGTATCCACTACCTCCGCTGAAGTAGCATCCTCCTTCCTCCAACCTCCAGGAAGAGGAGTGTCAACAGGCTTGCAACCATGCATGTTGAACCTCTCCAGAATCTCCCGGGCATACTTTCCCTAAGAAACAAACAGTCCTCCACTGCGCTGCCAAATATCCAATCCCAGGAAATAATGAAGGAGGCCCAAGTCCTTCATCTCGAACTCTCTAGCAAGGTCCTCCTTGCATGAAAGTATCAACAGCTCATCACCCGTCAAAATCAGATCATCTACATACAGTACAATGATCAGACGCTTCCCCTCCACCACAATCTGGTACAGGTTAGGATCCGCCTCACTCTTGGAAAATCCAAGCCCGGTGAAATAACTGTCAATCCGTGTGTACCAAGCACGAGGTGCTTGCTTAAGCCCGTACAATTCTCTCTTGAGTCGGCACACATGCGACTCACTGCTGAAGATCTAGAAACCTTCAGGCTGCTCTATGTACACCTCCTCCTCAATGACTCTGTTGAGGAACGCAGTCTTCACATCCATCTGATGGATGTGCCATCCCATCTGCGTTGAGAGAGCAAGGATCGTCCGTATGGAAGAGTACCTTGCGACAGGTGCAAAGGTCTCCTCATAATCGATCCCCTCGATCTGTGAGAAGCCATGGGCGACAAATCTTGCCTTGTACTTCTCCACACTCCCGTCAGCCGCCTGCTTCACTTTGTAGATTTCCCCTCTGGTCTTGGGACAATCTCCCATGCACTGTTTCTGACGATCGAATCATATTCTTCGATCATGGCATCTACCCATGCGGGTTCCTCCACAGCTTCCTCAAAAGAGGATGGCTCCGTCACGACACATTGACTCATAAGAGCCATGTATCCAGTGTACCGATCTGGTGACTGCCTCTTTCTACGCTGTGTTGTAGGTGGTCCTACAACCTTCTCTGAATCTCGAGCCAGTCGCATAGCTTCTGTAGTGCGCTTGCGCCCTCTGATGGTTGGCGCTGCATGGGTAGTTTCTTCCACCTCCTAAACATCCTCTTGTGGCTGATCCACATCCGGAAGCTCCTCCTTAGGAACTAACAGCTCCTCATCTGCATGCAAGTGTGGCTCCCTCTCAAGCGAACACTGCATGGCTTTCTCCTCCTGAAACTTGATATCCCGTCGCACAATAGTCTTGCGACTGTCTGGCACATACACCCGATAGTTATGAGGTGTATCAGTGTACCTCACAAATATTCCAACCTCTGCGGTCAGATCCAGCTTCTTTCTGGCATCCTTCGTCACATGCATGTAGACAGAAGAACCAAAAATTCTCAAATGAGAAATGTCAGGTCTCTTACCAGAATAAGCCTCCTCCGGTGTACTCATGCCAAGAACCTTGTGAGGACAACGGTTCTGCACATACACTGCTGTATTGCATGCCTCACCCCACAAGTGAAGGGGTAGGCCCTGATCATGCAACATCGCCCGTGCAGCACCCACGATCGTTCTGTTCTTCCGCTCAGCCACCCCGTTCTGCTATGGGTTATGGGGTGCGATGAGCTCTCTCCGAATCCCTTCTGCGCTGCAAAAGTCTTTGAATTCAGCCGAGATGAATTCACCACCATTGTCGCTCCTGAGAGCCTTCACCTTCTTCCCCGATTCCTTCTCGACTAGTGCTTTGAACTCACAGAACTTAGAGTATGTCTCGCTCTTCTTCTGCATGAAGAAGATCCAGCACTTTCGAGAGAAATCATCAACAAAGATCACGTAGTACTTGTGCTTTTCTGTCGAAGCTACTGAGAAAGGACCACACACATCTGTGTGAACTCTCTCAAGGATCGTCGTGGCGCGACTATCCTTCTCGTGAAAGGTGGCTTTCACATATTTTCCCAAAGTACACCCCTTGCACTGATCTGACTGCGCAAGAGTGCCCTTAGGAAGCCCAGTAGAAATCTGCTGCAGGATCTTCAAAGCTCCATGGTGAAGGTGGCCCAATCTCCTGTGCCACAGCTCGCCCTCATCATCCCGGCTCACCACTTCTCCCGCCTTGCATGCCATAGCTGCGCAGCCATCTACCTGCAACTGATAAAGGTTCTTGGTTCGAACCCCTATCTTCCGGGTCTCTCCAGTAGTCTTACTGCGCAGGAAGGATTTTCCTTCGCTGAAGACCACATCATACCCCTTGTCTTCCAACATCGCTACAGAGATCAAGTTCTTCATCAATCCTGGAACATGCAAAACTTCCTTCAGATCTCGATCTCCCGTCATGTGGAATGACGCACCACTGTCCAAGAACCAAACTGATCCCACCACACTTGAAACCAACCATGCGATCAGCGAAAAGTCAAGCTCGAACTGCGAGGCCAAAGCCTCTCCATCTGCAGATCTTCCCGCTTGCTTGTTTTCCTTCTTCTGCGGACAATTTGTGGCATAATGTCCGTGCTGGTGACAGTGAAAACACTTCACCTTAGACATATCTTGCTTCTTGCCCTTAGCACCGGAATGAGAATTTTTCTTGCTCTTCCCCTTCTTTGCTTTGGCAGCCAAAGCGCAATTTTCTTCATCAGGTACCTTTGATGAAGATCCATCTCTCGTAGTCCTCCTTATCTCCTCCTGCATGAGATCCACCCAAAGGCGCTCCCATCCCGGCAACTTCTCCCGACCATTGACACTATCTTGATATGAATGCCAAGCCTTCGGAAGACCAAGGAGAGCCAGGTCTACCATGTCCTCTTCTTCGACAGTCACCCCCACACTTCCCAGCTCATCTCTGCATTGAGTGAACTTCGTGAGATATTTGGTGATACTTTCGCCTTTCTCCATCTTGATGTTTCTGAGCTTATCCTTGAGCGCCAGATTACTTTGGTCGCTCTTACTCTGGAATAGATCTGTCAATGTTTTCCACATTAAATATGGAGAAGCTTTTCCATGCAGCCTGGATACAATATGATCCTTGACGCCCTCCAATAGAATCCTTCGACATTTCGCCATCTTCTTTTGCCAAGCTTCGACTTCAACAGGATCAGTGGGATTTTGGACATCCGTATCTACGAACTCCTTCAGTCCATTATCTTCTAATACTGCCTCCATGCGATCCTTCCATGCAACATAATTCGAACTGCCTTCAAGAGCATATTCGAGTCGCAAACCGTTGAAAGACATTTTCAACTCCGGCACCAAGAAAACAAACTGCTGCAAAATTCGAATTCCAACCCAAAGCTCAACCGCTCTTGATCTGTGAGAAAAAATTATTTCTAGCACAAAGATCGACTGTAGGGGCATTTACTGGATGTATCACCTTTCAAAGGAAAGGATGGATCCAAAGGCTACCTGGCCCGCATGCAGACTCTGTCTACCGAAATAAGTTTGTAATCACTGTGATGATCAATATCTGCTTCAATAGCTCTGATACCATGTAGAAATTTGCTGAATAATGAATAATTATCCACCGAGATTATCCTGATCACATATCAATTCGAATTCATATGCAACACATAATCTCTTCCACTCAGATCATCACACATGCAGAAATAAAACAAGCGGTATGCGATCAAACAATCATCAAAACATCACACACATTACATAGTATTTATGGGGAAAGATTATAGCTGAAAACCCCTCAGCTATTGTGTATATTATAATGGAGAGAACATATAACAATCTCAGTACAATACTCCTCACAAGTACTCAGTACTGTCTCATAAAGTTACACACAAACTAGCTTGGTTTTGAACAGGTCACTGGTTCAAAACTCATCCACTAATTGCCTGCCTCTATTGCACAATCAAGGCTGGTCTAATTAGAGATCCAAGGTTCGAATCTCCTTGGCTTGACAGCGCAATCATCATTGGAAATTCCTCCAAGTGTGGTGCAAATCTCATGCATAACTGATGTCACAACTGATAGCTATCTCAACCCTTTCATCTACCTCTTTCACTGGTCTCCACTGAACTGTCCATGCACTGTAGTGAACTGATGTGTTCTTGAGTTGAATCATGAGTTAATAATTAGTGAAAATCACACACATTACACAGTATGTATGGGGAAAGCTTATAGCTGAAAACCCCCAACTATTCTGTATATTATAATGGAGAGAACATGTAACAATCTCAGTACAATACTCCTCACAAGTACTCAGTACTGTCTCATAAAGTTACACACAAACTAGCTTGGTTTTGAACAGGTCACTGGTTCAAAACTCACCCACTAATTGCCTGCCTCTATTGCGCAATCAAGGCTGGTCTAATGAGAGATCCAAGGTTTTAATCTCCTTGGCTTGATAGCGCAATCATCATGGGAAATTCCTCCAAGTGTGGTGCAAATCTCATGCACAACTGATGTCACAACTGATAGCTATCTCAACCCTTTCATCTACCTCTTTCACTGGTCTCCACTGAAATGTTCATGCACTGTAGTGAACTGATGTGTTCTTGAGTTGAATCATGAGTTAATAATTAGTGAATTAAATAATATTTAATTCACTCCACTCATTACTAGTTGATTAGCTAGTAAAAACTAATCTCAACCAGTTCAACTAAGTTAAACCGAACACAACTCCACCAACTGTCCCATCAACTCCACCAAACTTCTGCCACTGAAGTCCTAACTGAAGTCAACCATGCATGAGCTCACCAAACCCCTAGGAATAGCGTAATTCCTCTGTCAGATGCATGAGCCACTTCTGTAGCTCGAACTGAAGTGCTCAAAGAGAGTAAACTGAAGTTTAGAGTCCAAATATTATTAAGGGTAAATAATATTTGACTTCCCTATTTTTAGGATAGGCAGTCTAAAAATAGACTTCGACCTATAGGTCCAAAAAATAGAGGTCCATCTATTTTTACCAACATGACCAATACTCAAAGAATAACATACTGCAACCCCTGGACCATGCTCCATATGTCTAAAAATAGACATAGTCTAAAAATAGACTTTGCGCCAGAATTTGCCTGCGGGCCCACTTAGTGAAGGCGACTTCATTTCACTAAGCTCCATCATCTTGCTGCATTTTCAACACGAATAGGAACAACTTTCACCCCTTATGACCCCCCCCCCCCCCGCCCCCCTCCATGCGTGTGACTAGTTGTGGAAAGAATATACCACACACACAAAAAATATTAGACTTTTCTTAGTGACTCTGTAGTCCACATGTGACTCTTGCGCTTCCACACATTTAAATTTTGTCATTTTTAGAAATAAATTATTACACTCCACATCAGGTGGAAAAACTAATTGACACATATGAGATTGTGATGACACTTGTACATGACATAACGTGGAAATGATAACATAGAACTTCATGATGATGTGGCATTTCCAAGCTGCTGTCCTTGCTTCTTTGACTTTGAATTCTTCATGATAAATCTTTGCTTGTTCTTCATTTTCACCCGACAAAGGGTTTAGGTGAATGTTGAAGCCTTCCAGGTCAGTTTCTTTGTATTGTTAAGGTTTATTTGTGTCCTGTTGTAGCTGCTACATTACCCTACAAAATTTTGGCCTACGCCCAAATTTGGATCCTTCCTTGTTCTTTTTCATTGTCGTCGCAATCTTTGAAACTCATTCCGTGTGTTTTCTTAAAGTGGTTTGATCCCTTTTACAAGTTTAGAAAAAGTTCGTATTTTCGCATGTTGGATGTCGCATCATGCACACAAGTCTGCTCTGGTGGTTTGAAGAGGTCATATTTGTGTAAATGAGTTATTATCACCATGTAAACATCCATTGCACTCATTTCCAAAGTTTTAAACACGATTGCACAAGTGTCATCATGGTCATTGCAAAGTGTATCTTAAGTGTCACACTAGTCGTAAAGCCGTCACATGGAGGGAAATGCATTGTTTATGTGTCATGAATGATATATGTTGTTTAGTCGTTAAAGTATCCTAAGTGTGTGATCATGGTCAATGTCTCATCATTGTTCACACTAGTCTCACTGATCGCACACTTATCCATTTTCGAAAAAAATTCCCGACCAAGCAACCTAGCTTCACCCAACCTCCCTAAAATTCACATTGTACTATATCAATACTCTAGCTATGACCTTTCCTCTGGGAACTGCGCAATGCGCAGTTCCTGCCTCCCAGGATTTCTGCACTTTGTAGTTTCTATGCTCAAACTCCGACCTTGACTCCTAGAATTGTGCAATTCCTCCTCCCAACCTCACCCTAATTGCACATTACGCAGTCACTAGCCTCAAGCTCACTCCCTGAGCCTCTAAACTGTGTAACTGAGTAATGGCCCATCGTCCCTTGTATCCCAGGACTGTGCAATATCTTCATCTAATTCACATCCCCTCATCCTGTCTCACTAGCTCCCAAAACTGCACAATTTTCTCCCTTAGCCCAGCCTGAACTGCGCATTGTGCATTATTAATGATAAAGGCTCCCCCTTTCCTGCTTGAATTGCACAACTACATAGTCATTCATCCCTATTACCATCTCCTCATCCATTTCCATCTAAGTTAAAGGATCAATATGCACAATCTTATACTAGGGGGTTTTCGGATTGATGTCGTCTTGTCATGATTGAATTGCAGGAACATGTACCCTATCATGCCATGGCAAGGTGATGAAGAAGGAGATGAAGGAGGGAAGCATGGTGGAAGAAACTCTTGTAGTTGAGTATGCAAGTTGATCAATTAAGAGAAAGCAAAGGGATACTAATTTGAAACCACTATTCAAGACTTGAGATCATTGAAGATTCATTATCACCAAGCCATGTCGAGGTGGAAAGAAAAGCATCCTCACAAAGACACTCAACAAAAATAGTGGATTGATATTTCCACATCATCAACCAGTCCATGTCAGCAGTGTCATGTCATGAGTGGTTCATGTGTGTCTCTTCTTGGGTGGTACTATTACCTCTATTTTATAGGCTCACTTTTCTCCCTCTCTACGTAGTAGAAAACTTGGGACACATCTACAATTAAACATTCACCAGGCACACCTTTTTTCCTTTCGAAGGCACCATTTCATCCCTCTCTCTTGCTAACAGTTAGAGCCAAGGAAAATATTTAATAATTCAACAACCAGGCCATATAACAGATCGTAATCCTACACCAAATGGTGTGATGTCTAATTTGGAATTCATATCGGGGAGATCCCATGAATGTTGGCGAGTCCAACACCGTCAAAATTTCTGGCGCTAGAAGGAAGGAAACCAATTTTTTATGGTTGATAACTCCAGCTACCCCAATATCACATCTTTTGGTCAAGGCAAAAACATTCACAACACCTCCCCTACTCATGTTCCTGAATTTGGTGACTCTTCTCAGCCCGAGATGTACAAACTTGTGAAATCTCTTACGATCAAATTCAGGCCATCTGTCTTGTAACCCGTTAGTTTTCAAAAGCTATTGGATTGATTCTGGGAGTACATAATCTTCCATATTTTCCGAAAAATAACCTAAACACCCCTACCTAGATAGTGGTTTCTACTATTGAATATTTGGTTTTTTCCACCCTTGAAGAGTTAGTAAATTTTGTGGAGAACGCAGAAAATTCATAACAACCTCCACTATATAACAACGGTGACAAAGATAACATTGTAATCTTAGACAATATTTTCCGCGAGCTAGGCGGTGAAGGGGAAGAGGAAGAAGAGCCATCAAATTCTGATAAGGAGGAGGAGGATGAAGACTATGAAATTGTAGAACAAGGTATGAATTGGATGTCTTAGGTCCCACTTGCACTCCTGGGTGTTTTACAAAAGATGCCAAGGAATCTAGAAAATCTCTTAACAAAGTACAACCCTAACAAAATAGAAAAGGCGAAGGACCATTTAGATAACTTCTACCTACATTTTCAAACACTTGAGGTACAATATGACTATGTTTCATGTATAATTTTTCTATGCACCTTAGATGGAAGAGAAACTATATGGTATCATAGTATTTCTACGAATTCCACCCAGAACTAGAGAGGGTTTAAGAATATTTTCCCTGAAAAAATTGCTGATGACAAGAACCCCGCCATGTTGTTGAAATAATTCGGTAATATCAAGATGGAGCACAAAGAGAAAGTGAAATATTTCAATCAGAGGTTTATCCGCATTTTTAATAAATTCTGAGCAAAGAAAAAACATCCTGACTCCATCACCATTGATTACTACACTTCTACCTTGTCGACAAATATTGCACGATTTGTAAAGCAAACCGTGAAACAAACACTTACTGAAAAATATGAAGAGTTAATCGCGGTTGAAAAGGAATTGCACGCGATTGGAGTCATCATAGATGACGAACCAACAAAAGACTCCAAAGACATAGGTAAAAGGCCTCATGCTTCTGTAAACAAGGCTAAAGAGAAAGAAACTTTCGATCTTGAAATCTTGACTCACACCAGAAAGACTCTGTTAAACAAGTTGGCAGAGCTAAAAAAAGGTAAAGAAATACCATTGTGAGCAACAAGCCTCCTAGGTTCAACCTTTTTAGAAGGACTTCCAATTCCGAAAACAACAGTAGCCAACCAACCAAGTTTTCACAAAGCTCAAACGTTGTCCTGAACATTGAGAGTATGAGAATGAATCCATTAGGGAAATTTTGAGGTCTAAAATGGGCCTCCTAAGGAAATAATAAAATAATAGCTAAACCAATAAAATAATATTTATGAATTTGCAATTCACTTTTTGCATCAAAATCCATGTAACCATGGTTAAATTCAATTCAAAAGTTGTACCAAAATAAAATTAATAAAAAAAGTGTATTGATGTAACTATAAATAAGAATGAGATTTTCAAGAAAAAATCATTATTATTGCACAGCTAATGCATTTTTCCTTTGTACTTAAATAACTTAAAACAAAATATAAATATAAATTCATAAATTATTAATTATAGAATACACCATTAATTAAAATTTATATTATTTAAATTATATAATAACATGTAATTAATATACTATATAAAAATAATATAATATAATATAGTGTTTTATGTATGAATTTTATATTACACACTAAATTCATTTGATTTATAAATAAATATTTGAAAATATACAAATATAATATTTATTGAAAAATGTGTAATTACATGAAGATTGTGTAGGGATATGCATTGTTTCTTTCAAAAAATATGAAATGACAATAATAATATTTTATTCAAAAAGTGTGAAATGAAATTTATTATGAGTACTTTACTTTATGACTTTAAAATTACTTAGAGCACTACCATGGTTAACCATGAATTTTTATTTACCATTGAGAGTGTGACAAGTAAGTACCTTTAACTCAAGAGATGCCACCTCAACCATTAGGGATGATGTCATCCCCTAAAATGTGATTGGTTCTCATAAAGTGAATTTTGATTGTACATTTTCCTTATGAGGCCCATTTTAGACCTCAAAATTCCCCTAATGAATATTGTTCATATCATCAAGAATATGATTCAGAAAAAACATGTCCACAATGGAACCACACCATGAACTTTCTTGCTACGCACCTCATAGATACAATATTGTCAGACGAGCAGACTGAGCCTATGGAAGAAGAGGAAGAAACTGCTGCTACCGAGGAAACTCCTACGTTGGGACATGTAGTAAACACATTCAGTTGCATACTTGCAGCTGAAAAGAGCGTTGCCAAGAAACAACCTCCGAGTGATGGATCATCCCAAAAGAAGAAAAATCGGTATAGTTTGAGAAGCCAAGTGCTATTCATTGAACCATAGTTGATGAAGCAAAAAATCAAGGAACAATTGTTAAGAAATATCAGTCCACCCCTCAACTCAATATAGAACACTCAGAGCAAGTCTAGGAACTTAGCCACAATGAAAATTAATTTTGCGAGTAAAAAGAGTAAGAACATCAATATGGAAGTCACAAACTAAGTCATGCCCCCACACACTTCGACAATATCTCCCGCTTTGGATTACAACATAGTCAAAGAGATGAAGAAGGCTTGTGCAAATATCCCAATGTTTGAACTAATAAAGATAGCGAGCCAACAAGATATGCTCCTACGCGCACTTTGACAATAAACCTTAGGTAATGATGCTTCTTCATGCAAGGGATATGGTACATCCTTTGGTTCCCTCAAATCTATGCTTAATGCTTTAACAATTGATGCTAATACACTTTGCCCTCAATTTTTGTTAACTTTCGAAATAATCAATTTCAATGTACACAATTTCTTAGTTGATTATGGTGCATTGGTAAAAGTAATGCAATTATTTGTCACAAATAAAATCAACACAATATTGAACAAAATATATGCAAAAATTATTCAACTTTATAGGACTCTTGTCCATACGATTGGTGAACTCGGGAATGTGCTTATCTGTTTATCATCCGATGAATGAGTTCACCAATATATAAACATAGTAATTGTGGACATTCTGGAAGCATATGGTGTATTGTTAAGAAGATACTGGTCCAACAAGCTACAAGCGTACTTTGCTATGAATTGGTCACATCTATGGTTTCTGTACAAGGGTAGAAACAACAAGATCCAAGTGAACTTACAGAAACATATGGAACATACGGTCACTCGCTTGAATGGAAAGAACGAGCCAATGGCTTTCATATATATTATCTCTGGCAATTTATATTTAGAAACTAAACTGGGGTGTTATCTTGCACAACCATCCCCAATCCCACCAGAAACACAGTTGGAGCTCCTTCTTAGTCCAATTGGTTCCAAAACGCAGGAGGGATCTGGAGTTGGTTGTCTTTTAATAGACCAGTGATAGAGAAAACATATGATCTCAAGCCGTTTGGAATTCGAGTGCACGAACAACACTACGGAATATGAGGCACTCATCTTGGGCTTGCAAAGAGCCATCAACCTCAATGTTGCATTTCTCAAAGAAATAGGTGACTCATAAATCATTGTGCGACAGGTATGTGATATCATACACTATGTTGCAACTCATTTTAAAAGTTACCAACAATAGTTATAGCGTTTGATTTCAAATTTCCAAGATTTAACATCATTTTTGTTCCTAGAATGCGTAACGCAATTGCAGATGCATTGGAAAATGCTTCCGCTAGGTTATCACTGCTAAAGGGTGGTTTTTCTGTAGGGATTATTTATAAGCCATCCGTCCCTGATAATACTACTAATTTATGCATTTTCAATGATGACCAGTGGATACTACACTTTATGGAGAACACCAAAGTATTCAAAGGTGTATCTATCGACGAAGATGAGCACGAGAAGGCGTTTCAAGATGCAACTAGCACAAGCAAAGGAAACTTCATGCCAAAAGGCATGGCATCATTATAAAAGTTGTATGAATTTAAGAACAACTTCTCAGGGCAAGTCAATGCTAAGAACCATATATCAACGCTATCGCATGAGAAAATCAATTTGGGAACAAAAAGATCCAAATTTTTTCAATCTTGGTACTTGTTGCACATCACAGCAGCGACAAGCTTTCATACACTTATTCAAGAAGTACTGAGATGTATTCGCATGGACGTATGATGAGACCAAAACTTATGATACACAAATTATCCAACATGTGATCCCAATTAGAGAAGGGGCTAAGAAATTTTAACAAAAGTTTTGAAAGGTACATTCGACGCTTGAGCCTCTCATTCAAAAGGAGTTAAGGGAGCCGTTGGATGCTCGGATCATATACAAAGTGAAACATTCTACCTGGGTATCGAACTTGGTCCCAGTAAGGAAGAAGTCTTGGGAAATCCGCTTATGTGTTGATTTTTGTAATCTGAACCGCGCCTCAGACAAGGATAAATACCCCGTGCTGTCTATGGAACAAATAATGCAAATAGTATCAGGGTCAAAGAAATTTTCTCTATTGGATGGTTATTCGAGATACACCAAGGTTCTGGTCTCAGAGCCTGTTAGAATTAAAACAACATTCCGCACCAAGTGGGGCATGTTCACATTCAAGAGAATTCCATTTGTGTTGATTAATTCTGGTGCAACATTTCAATGCGCCATGGAAATCACATTTCGTGGATTTATTGGAAAAATCATAATGCTCTACCTCGATGATGTCACAGTGTTTTCTAAGAAGAGATCTGACCACGTACGCCGTCTTCAAAATTTTTTTGAGCGATGTCATAATTACAAGATACATATTAACCCCAAAAGAGTATTTTCGCATTTCCAAGGGTAATCTCTTGGGCCACATAATTTCTAAAAGTGGGATTAAATTTGACCTAGAGAGGGTCAAAGCGATTATGGAAATTCCCTTCCCAATGAAAAAAAATGCTATGCAGTCCTTTCGGGGGAAAATCAACTTCCACCATTAGTTCATCTTCGACTATGCTCATATTGTTAAGCCAATACAAGAGATGGTAAATAAGGATGCAATATACATATGGGATAAAAGGAAAAATGACACATTTTCCCGTATCAAGCAAGCTATCACATAAGCACCTTCTTTGCACAACCCAGAGTTTAGGAAAGATTTCATGCTCTACACCTTTGCTTTTGATACTTATCTCGCCGTTGTGTTTACACAAAAGGATTATCAAAACAATGAGCGACCCATATATTTCATGAGCACTAGTCTTCAAGGAACCGAAATAAATTATCCCGCCATTGATAAACATGCTTATGCGGTATACAAGGCGGTGAAGAAATTTCAACCCTACCTCTTAAAAAATCATTGTATTATCTTTGTTCCTCACCCAAAAGTCAGATCATTATTTGTTCAACAAGAGATGGGTGAAAGAAGAGCGAACTGGATGACCAGTTTACAAAAGGATGACTTAGATTTCAAACTAGTTCACACAATCAAGCGCCTTGATTTATGTCGACTAGTAGCAGAAGCAGTGGATACAAAGGAAGAAGAAGATCCTTCTGGATGGGAGCAAGAAATAGAAATATATAATGTTGAGCGAATGCCTCCCACCATCATCACGGACTCTGGGTTCACAGACGTGCGCCAATACCTCGAGCACGACACCGTGCCCTCCAATTTATCTGCACGACAGAAGAGGGCACTTAAACTTAAAGCATTATCTTACCAATTGGTGCATGTGGTTCTTTTCAGAAAGAAACATAATGGAGTACTGTTCGGCACACAATTCAAAGAAGGTATTGTGTGATCTCCACGACGGACTAGTCGAGGGACATTTCACAGGAAACAAAATTGTGCATAAAATCATGTGGGCCGGTTTCTATTGGCCTACATTATTCAAATATGCTCACACTTACGCCCACAAGTTTATGCTATGTCAAAGGTGTTCCAGTCGAAACAAGAAGTTGCCGCCCCATTGCAGCCTATCGCAATGGAAGAACCTTTTCAACGATGGGGCTTGGATGTTATTGGAGAAATATTTATGCATTCGTCAAAGAAACACCGTTATATTCTCACTGCTACAAACTACTTTACGTGGTGGACATAAGTATTTCTACTGAAAGAAGTGAATGATAAGTAAAAAACTAGTTCTCAATGACTATTTATGGGTAATAATGATGCATCTTAGCTAGTTCTCAATGGATATTTCCGGGTAATAATGATGCATCTCATCTAGTTCTCAAGGGCTATTTCCGGGTAATAATGATGCATCTTCCAACTAATTCTCAACGGCTATTTTTGGGTAATAATGATGCATCTCACAGCTAGTTCTCAACGACTATTTCCGGGTAAAATGATGCACCTCCTCTATTTATTCATTGAGATCGATTAGTCTCTCCACCTTGTCCTGAGGATGAACGAAATTAGTTGGTTCAAAATGTTGACCTAATCCTACCAATATGATTAATCTGAAAGAAATTTTATCTAGATCAGGAAGTCATCAAATTCCTTCAACATAATATCATTTCTAGGTTTGAAATTCCTACTTCACTTGTTTTTAATAATGCAACATACTTTTTATTGCTAAAAATCTATGATTTTTAATTAGAAAATATGATTGTATTAAAGAATTAAGCTAATTATTATCTGCAGGGGAATGGTCTTGCTGAGTCTATGAATAAGAACCTTATCTGCATCATCAAAAAGACCATATTCTATGAACAGAGGAAATGGCACTATGCTTTGGTAAATGTTTTATGGGTTGACTGAGTCACGCCAAAGCCCTCTTGAATACACCCCCTTACTTCCTGGCATATGGAAAAGAAGCCATCCTCCCTCCCAACATCTACTTGCCTTCTCTCCAACTTTCACATGAATCCCAAGGCAAGCCATGCTTACTAGTGCAACGTAAGATGGACACCCTTCAAAAGTTACAGGAAGAAGTGATGAAAGAAAAAGACACATTTTCACTTCATCAAAGTCGTATCAAGAGGTGGTTCGACAAGAAGTCTACATGGAAGAAAAACTTAAGTGTGGGTGACCATAGAAAATTTAAGGGGCGAATTTTATCCCATGGGCGACATTTAAGGGGCTTTATATTTTGGAGGGGCGAATTTCTTATATTAAACCTTTTCTATAGTTTGCCCAAAAATTATTTAAAAAAAAATTAAATATTGTATTTTAGCCACCAATATTATGAAAAATAAGCGCTATAAAACAAACATTTCCTCTCCAAATTTCATTCCAACCCTGATTCACCTTGAAAACATTTTCCAAATTTCATTCCAACCCGAATCACCTTGAAAAAATTGTTTGCAATTGATATTTCTTCGATTCACCCCCGATTTCCAGGAATTAGCACCCAGTGAATAACATCGCCAAGAAAAAACACAGCAAAAAGAACAAGAAAAAAATGGCGGTCTCTCCAAATTTCATTCCAACCCCGATTCACCTTGAAAACATTGTTTGCAGTTGGTATTTGCTTCCATTCACCCCCCATGTGATAGTGTATTTGGCGCATGGGCGGACGAAACACAATTTGCTTAGTAGGGAGGCTGCTTACCTACATGCAAGTCACCAGTCAAAGTGGTTTTTCAAATGTTAGTGGAACAAATTCAACATGTAATAAACTAAGTAAATGGAAACATAACATTCTACATAAACAATGAAAAAAAAAAAAAAACAACATGCAAAATAAATACGCTTAATAGAGAAAACACACTAATGAATCAACAATGGAGAGCTTTCTCCCTTTATTAGGTGTTGGTAGTTGTAGAAGATAGAATGATAAATATCTTGTAGTGGATCCTTCGAGCTAAGAAGATCCAATATCCAAGACAAGGGGGTCTCTTCCCCTCAATATTTCAGCAATCCTCTCTTCCCTCTCAAAGGATGGTATATTGATAAACACATGGTGAACTCTTCTCTCTTGTATTGGAGTGTTGGGTGGCCAACAACTGAATCCTTCCAATCCTCTTGCTGCTGGATAACATAAGCTAGTTTGCTGATGAGAAATTTGGCCAGCATAACAATGTGTCTCCCATTTCTCTTCCCATGGCTAGATTTTATAGAACAATTTAAAAAATTTCCTCCCTCCCTTGGTCCAAGATGGATGGTGACACAAGAGTGGGGGTATGATTCCTTTGTGTGGTGCACTAAAGCCTCAAGGTGGCTCAAAGGTGATTGTACTTGGTTAGGTTGAGAGAGAATATTTTTCTCCAAGTGTGCCAAGTGGTCCCGAATGGTGAAATTCCGCATCCCCAGGACAACGTGACTATTGGAGGGATAACCATGTGCTGTCGAAGGAAAATATGCAATGCCCGCTCAAAGTCAGTGCTTCCTGTGCGCGGTCCAAATTTTTTTTCCTTCTGACCTTAGGAAAACTTAAAATTTTAGCTCCTTTAATGTATTTCTTCCCTGTAAATAATTATTTGTACCTTCTGCTTGACATTTTCTAATGGATTTTTCCTATACGATTTTCCAGTGTTAACAGTTTCCCCTTAATGTATGAGGTCTAGGAAGAACTGTATAGCCGAAATAAATTATAGTTTCTTTTTCTGTGTAGTCCTTTTTAGAGAGAGAGAAAGACAATAACTTTCTTGAGAACTGCGGTTGGATACCCCTTGCTGTGAGTAAAAAGGACATCGTGCTTTGTTGGAAACCTGCAAGAGATAGAATGAATATAATATTTTTACGAGGAGGGCATGTCCCATGCTCGTGATGTTTTGACTAGTTAAGCTTATCTGGGAGATAGTGATTATGTTTGTCACTTTTTGGTAGTGACCTGCTGTTGGTTGATGATGATGGTTGTTGACGCCCTTAGGGGCATTTTTTCTTTGAAAGAAGGTTGAATATGGTGCCCACATGCATAATATTAGTATGGCATGTTTTTTTAGAACAAGTACTCATTGTATGCATGGGTCTTTGAATGTTGGGGACCTTCCCGTGTAAGCATTGCTGAAAGAGATGCTTATCAAGTCACGGGCCTTCGACAAATTCTGATAGAGTGTAATGGCTATGAAGTACGATACCATCTTGACATGAAATTTTATCTCGAAGTCGAATTTCAAAACGATCGATGACATCAATGGGCAATGGTGATTCCCATAGTGCCATCCGGGGATGCCCTATTGAGGTGGGGAGTCAACCAAGGTACTACCTCCTTCTTGGAAAATTTTTGCTGTGGTCGACAAGAAGGAAGCATCAATTGAACGAGATGAGCACTGATGCAAGGGACTAGGGCTTCTGATGTAGCAACGTGTGGTGTGATAGTTTAACTTAGGCATGATGACGTGAAATGGCTATAAATGATGATGGTAGTTAAGTGTCCCGAGGTCAGAGCTGTAAATGCATGTGGTGACAGTCATAAAAATTTATGGTGAGGAAATCCCTAGAGTCGGTAGGACATCCATGGTGGGTGTATGGTTGTTATGAGTGTCATGGTGGGGGGTGGTAAAGAATGTGTAGCTCTGACCAAGGGTGATTGGCGACTGCTGCCAGGTGAGAAATGTGAATGGATGGGTGGGATTGCTCTCCTAAAAAATTTTGTGCACTTTCTAAAGAATATAGAATGGGTTTGGATGTACAAAGACGGAGACGGGTGCCCCTATAAACATGAAAATAATTTGTCACTATGGTGTGAGGAAGGTGTTTTGCTAATGGTGGGGGCCCCATTGGAGGGTCTCAATGCGGGGGGTAATGAAGCGGATGAAAAAGTGTTGCAAATGCGCTATGCTAGTGGGGGTGTGATAGGCCAAGTGCGAGACGCGGTGGAGCGTATTTGATCTGCTTATGAGAATGATAGCTCAGGAAAGGGGTTTTAACATGATATGAGTGAAACTTGACTTGATGTATGACAAATGAATGAACATGAAGTACTTCCTAGACTTGGATTTTATGGCCATGGCTCCAGAAATTTGGTGTATGGTATACATCATCACAGAGTGCGCATAGTTGGACTGGAGCTTGAGGGCGATTACAGGGGGGAGGCGGTCATTCAGGTGATCGTCGCTCCTCAGACACATACAATATGGTCCTTTTTGCTTCTGTCCCTTGAGTTGTAGTATTATTCGCGGATTTTGTGTCTAAGCCAGCTAAGTTGGGGTTTTCAGCGATGAAGCGTCACATGAAATCAAACATATACCACAATTGATGGATATGGGGACAACAACGTACATGGTGGTTGCTCCAAAAAATCTGACACGTATGTCGTCGATGCCGAACTAAGTTGCTTTGGGCAACATGAGGGACCTGATACCAACAGTTAAATGCCATTAACTTGGGACACTGTGTGACTAAGTGGTCAGGCTCGTCACACAGTGTGAAAATTGGGGCCTGGCGAGTGGCCTCCGTTTGCCATCTTTGGACCGTTGGGGTGACTGTGTATGTGCAGGATGTAGGATCCTCTCGTAGGTACAATATGGTTTTAGGTTCTCCCTTGTCCATTTGCATGGGTGGATCTGAGGGGTCATGTTGGTAAGATTTCTCTAGGGCTTCCAGGGCATCGCTATATCGTGGCATCTCTGGGCAATGGTGGGTATAATGCCCATAATGGTCGCATATGGCGCATGCATGGTTGGTGCACAATGGTTTCCCTTGGTTTTTTGTGGCATGTTCCTTTTTAAGGGAACTTGAGGCTGCGTCATTTCTTTCGGTGTGTAAAATAGGTTTTAATTCATCTAACTCCGAGAAAATATTAGTAGGATGGACTACAATATCACATAATGTGCAAGGTTGTAATGCCCTAGGTATTTTTAGGTTTTTGAATTTCTTCCCTTTTTGTTGTTTTTCTTGGTCGCATTAGTTGGCGTTGCTATGGGTGTTTCGTTAACCGTTGTGGCCTCCTGAGGGGCGATAGGGGTTATCCCTGTAGAAATGATGTCGAGACTTCCTAGCATGGTTGGTGGGACCAAATACCACACATGTATTACAAAATCCATATTTGGAAATGTTGCTAAGACTTTTTTTGACACAAAACCAGGTGGGCGGTATAAAAATTGGGTTTGCGAAATGGCGTAGGGTAGGAATGTCGTGCCAGTGGCTTCGGTCTTCGTACTACTAGTTTATATGTTCATACTAGTTTTAATGTTTGATGATAGCATCATGCACACTGGTGCCCTCGTGCTTTCTGGGGCTCCCTTTGGTATGATAGGGGGATATCCTAGGATTGATGATGGCTTGAATTGGCCGAGGCCAAATTCTGTATACCACGTAAGTGGTTCCTTAGTTGTATCTACGTATGGTAACACGACATCGGGAGTCGTCATGGGTTTCTTAGCATAGTATATGAGATGGTCGATGGTGATGATCCTGTCGCCATGGGGGAACATCATTACCCGAAATATAGAGGACGCGATTGTTGTCATGGCGTACATATAACTCTGCCCAAGGAGTATATTGTAGTCTAGATGTGCGTATAAGACTTAAATGTCTATAAGTACTGTCTTTTCGGCCAGGTTTACAGGGACATTTTGATATAGACCGATAGGGGCTGAAAGACGACCATCGTATGCTCTTAGCATGATGTCAGATGGTTTTAGTTCAAGTGATCCTAACTTTTTTCCAAATGGATTTGGACATGATGCACGTGGATGCTCCTTCGTCAACGATGCGTCGGTGTATGGTGATGTTATAGATTGAAACCAATATTTGGAAGGCAAACAGAGAAGGAAGCCTAGGGATTGCTTTATCTAGGTCAAAAACCATTACGCGTGAATCAAAAGGGTCGATTGCGCCTAACACGGAAAATAGGGCTTTCTGTTGTCTTGGGCACAATTATAGGAATTCCAAAGCTAACATGGAAACATGTGATTGTGCAAAATCATCCACTATGCTGTAGCTATGAGCAGCTTTGGAGTGATGTTCTATGCACCTAGTTGGCCCCTTGATCGTTTTCAGAAGGGGATCTATAGGTACTTTGGATATGGTTAACGGTGCAATAGGTGCACTCATGCTCGTACTTGATGGGTTGGTGTCCGGGGGGCTGTCATAGTTCCTATTCATTGTTTGGAAGAACATTTCTTCTCCAGTCATGTAATTTCATGGTTTCTACCTCCGGTATCGTTTTGGGGTGGTTGTTGTTTTTGGGTGTTAACCACTCCTTGGTGGGGTAAAGGCTCCTGCATTACAACAAGTTGTTGGGTAGGTCCCCCTTGTCCATGATTACCCTGAATTTTTTTCAATTTGGGGAGTTCGGGATAGTGGTGAGTGTAATGGACGTATTCACCACATATGGCACAAGAATGATTTGTCCTTAGACTGGATCTCTTATTTTTCCCTTGGGAGTTGTTATTTGGCTCTTGGTTTTGATTTTGGTTGGGGTTTCCCACATACTAAGTTCTTGGGGGGCGTTGTTGATTACTGCCCCCCTGTCCAGAGTCTCTCTTTTGTTCATTCCTAGGATTTTTTTTTGGCAGCGTTAGGAGGGTTATTGTGGTTATCCTTGTCTTAAAACTGGCATTGTTGAGCCTAGGATGGTTGCACTTGGTTCACCGACATGTTGTTTTGCGGTGGTGGATTTTGTGTGTGGAAAGGGGATATAGATTCCCCTATCCCTGGTTGGTGTAAGATCACTGGGGGGATCTCTTCCATCATCATTCCTAGTTGATTACTGGTTCCCCTATGAGGGAGGGTACGAGCCTCCCTGCTATTGGTGGTACGGTGCCACCCTATTCGTCATATTCTGCAAAGGTGCATATTGACTTTGGTGGTATCCAGGTTGTGTCACGTTCTGGGTAGAAGCGTACGAATATCATGGCTACTAGATATTACTGCCTATGTGACCTTGAGTCAAGGACCCGATCAAACCATTTGCAGTATTCGATGCGCCAGGTAACTCTATAATTTTGTAGGTGCTCGACATTTGGCAAGAAATTGAAAATATAACCTGACTGGGTGTAGATGAGTTCAAGTTGTTGGGCTTTGCTAATGACATCCTCCTCAAAATTAGGTTTCTGTGTAGTCATGTATTTTGAGATATCTACTGTGAGATTTTTTAAAAATAATCCCAGGAACACTCTATCATCGAGTTTGGCTTTACACAAACTATGACGTCACGCCATTCATGGAGATGGTCCGGTATATGGACAACTGGCGTTTGCCTAAAATGAGTCAGCAGTAAATGGGTAGTTGAGAACAAGTGAGGAACACGGTAGTGAGGGCACTAAAGGTTCCATGGGAAGCAGAAGGCTGCTCGACATACCATTTCGCCACAGGCCCAGTTAGGGTTCGTTGAAAAATTCACAGTCGAATAGTATCGTCAATGATACTATTGGACAAACACTACAGGTGGAAATTCATAATATGATTTCCCCGGTCTTCCGCTTGATTCCCTTCAAATTTTGGTATATTCGAAGGGAGCTTCGTGGGCATGGGAGGCCAATTAAGGCTATGTGAAATGGGGTCATTATTTAGCTTCGTTAGACCTGGAAGATTCAAATATGCTAAGAAGGGTAACTAAGTATTGACTGCCATTGTGTATTGTGGAAACACAGGTTTTTGAGTGTGATGGTTTATGGGGGTGCCTGTGAATATTACCCTGTGGCGTACCCTGATGAATTTTCTATTGGCTCCCTGAAGGGGTAGCACTCTTCTACCCTCTAGGGGTTGTGGGAGGAGTTGAGTTTGGTGACCCTGTTGGGGTTTCCATTGGTGTGGCATTGGGTGACCCTTGGGGGTTTCCAATCACAGATGCCCTGATAAAGAATGAACCGATAATGGCGGTGATGTGTCATCTTCGAAGCCTAAATGGAGAAAGACCTGGAACTCCTCCCTCTAATGGGGGGAGGTCAAAAAAATTCCTAGATCGATGATGTCCCATTGGGTCCGTTATGGTGTCGACTAGCTTAATCTTGGTGATACTTTTTGGTTTGCTGAGGGAAGGCAAATTTTAATCAAAGAAAATATGATCACATGCATAAAACAAAGCAAAAAAATAAGAGGTTATTTTTCCTTTAATTTAATGTTATGTGATCAAGCAAGTAAAAAATATGGTTTGGTTATTTTGCATATGATACTCATAAGCCTAAATATAACTAATAATCCTTACACTCTCAACGTAACTGGGCCTTGTGAATATGTCTTCTGATGGGTATCGGGGCTAACATCCTGAAATAAATTGAAATAAACTCAAATCATACCTCATTGGTAGCCCGTCAACAAGGTACACTTGCACTTTGTTTACCTCCTGTCACACAAGTCACACTAGTTGTTTGATCAAATCATCATGTATAAAAATATCACATCTGGTTAGCTCAAAACACAACCATCATAGATTAAAATCATGAATCACATGCAATCATCATAAACCATAATCACAAATCACATCTAACCATAATAAGTCAAAATCACAGATCATATGCATAAGAAGACTGAAATAAAATATTGATACTTATCCTTTAACTGGTCATTTTTGTACACACATCGGATTAGTTGCCACACCCAAAAAACACCCAGTGCCTTTGCTTCCCTTCAGTCATGTACACATACACACAGTGTAAATCACAACACATACATCCACACACGACGTACAACACCACACAATGCGTATACCCACACCAGTATACAACACATACACCTACACTCGACGTACCATACAACATAATACATACACCTACATCCAACATACCACAAATATATCTACACTAGGCATACAAAACAACACATACACCTGCATTCCGTCATAAAACACAACGAATACACATGTCACAATATCACAACTACACCGTGCACATACATAGCACCATATGCCCTCAACACAACATGTATGACATGTACACAATACGACATGTATACCAGTACCATATTCACAACATGTACATAGTACCACTTATACACAACACTACATGCACAACGTATTCACAAAATCACATGTAAACGACACCACCTGCACAACGTGTATGCAATGCCAAATGTACACTGCACCACCTGTACACATCGCCACATGCACAACATGTACACGACACCACCTGCACACAACATCACATACACACAACATCACTTGTAAAATCATGTACACAAAACCATATGTACATAGCACCATCTGTACAACATGCACACAAAACCATATGTACATAGCACCATTTGTACAACATGCACACAACACCATATGTACATAGCACTACAGATACAACATGTACATAACACCAAACGTACATAACACCGCATATGTAACATGCGCACTACACCGCATATCCAACATGTGCACATTATGGTATGTACACAACACCAAATATTCCACATGTACATAGCACCATCTATACCTAGTACTGAATATGCAATATACACAATATATATATATATATACAACAAGCATACAACATCATATGTACACAATACTACATATACAACATTTACACATCACCAAAGGTACAACCACTAAATAGACAACATGCACAAGATATACACAACAGTAGTATTGCACATCCATAGACCATACACTGGCCCCTCAAACAACCTTGTTTCTAGTGTCTTTCCACTATCCATGCTTATCCTAGCATGTCGCATATCACACTAATTTCACTTCACTGATGTACCCCTTAGCATTACCTGTTCATAACATAAACATAGGCATAGTACAAGCATATAATATCAATTCATGTCCACATGATACCGACCTCATAGATATATCAAGCTACTCTTCCCGTTTGATTCCTCATAAGACAAAGAACATCTTCATGCAATTCACTTGCATAAGCAATCATTCCTCCACAAGAATGATCCTTTAAAACCTTGTCATACAGTGACATAGATGCATACATACATATATGTAATCATTAGCATAAAACAATCATCATCATGTTAGACAATGACTTACATTCACACATATATACATATAAACATTAGGATCAAACAACCATGATCCATGACGACCTTGTCAGACACGACATACATACATGTATACATATATAAACATCAACGTAAAGTAATCATGATCCCATTAGGTAGTGACATACATACATGCATATATACATATATAGACATTATCATAATAATAACCATGATCACAACACAATTTCTAGATATCATAAGGTCTAGGTTAATATAACTTCCTTTATTCGAAACATGCACAACATTGAGAGAAACAGCTCCCAACATAGCCAAGGCATCTAACACCTCAGATCCATTCACTTTACCCACTCTGCCATTTTCCATTTACCCAATGGACTCAACCAATCCAACTGACTCTCATATTTTTTCCTTTCGTTGCCCTTATACATGCATCGACCTTCATCCGAGTCTTACATTACCTGTTGGGTTTCATCCAACTCTCCCTGAGCTCCATTACTTTCCTCTCTCCCCAACCAATTCACAAGAATCTCAAAACATAAAAGGAAATAACAAGAAACAAACAAGAAGAAAACCATGAAAAACCAAAAGCAATGCAAAAACGCAACAAAGTGGAATGATCATGCACCATACATAAACAAGGTTGCAATCAAGAACAACAAATCACAAAAGACCAAAAGAACAAGACTAGCAACAACACCATGACCCAATCCCCATGGTTCCCAATTCTTCTAAGGGAAATTCAACCTGAACCTTCTTCAAGATTTCATGGAAATATATTTTTCCATGCAATCCCCTGCATCATACTGCCATAAACACATAAATGTCAGCGCATAAATAAATATTACAAGATATCAATTATCTTAGCTTGTTGTACCAAACACACTGCCTTGTAAATGAACACACATGTTAGCCACATGTTCCAAATATCAAAACAACATATCTATCAATTTTAAACCAACCTTTACCAAGACTAACAACCATGTCATAATCAACAATCAACTCACATTCATCGATCATAATACATAATGCTACAATTATCACCTACTTACACTCAAGTATATACCGGCTATCTCAGCACATATGTGTTAGTAAAACCATCTTAAAACAATATCATTATTCACACAATCTTATATATGCAATCTCATATCTTTCCATTAATCAAAATTTCAAACAAACTATAAACGTACCATGTTAGATAAATCAACTAGATGACATAATAGACACCAAACACTCAACACCAGATAAAAGACATTGTCAATCATTCAAGAACCAAGTAGATGACATAAGCAAACTCATACCTTAATGTATCTTAGGGGAGGCTATCTTGTCTGCACCCTCAATCTAGATTAGCATGATATGACTTCACAACACATCACTTCAAACACAAATAATATCATGATATTCATAACACTAACTAGCTAACATGTTCACATCATAAGCTCATAAACAATTGGTACTCATGCATAAAAATCACATATGCACAATCAATCTAGATTAGTACAACACACTATCATAATTAGGTCGAATTGTACCTGAATGTCATAACCCTAACCTACTTCATATGCCAATCCAAATTAGCATGATACATATAACATCAAGATATTAATGTTATAACCCTAATCATCAAGTTAACTAAGATATAACAAAAAGAAGTTAATCATATAACATAATCGTCAATAACGTATAACATCAAAAATGCATATAACAAGTTACTACCATGCATGACTAACCAACGTATGCATATATGATCACACAAATCAGTAACCATAACATCAATAGAGTGAAGGCATACACATAACCATAATGCATATGATTACACTGATCAACTAGCATTTATCATACATGTAACCACAATAACAATAAAATGAAAATCATATAAGTAACCCTAATTCTCATAACAACCATTACCCACATACCTGCATGACAAACCTACAAACCTATATGGTGATCTGCTCTTACCCCAAAGTCCATTGTTGCAATGTCACTTTAATTATCTACATCTCCTCCTCTATCTTGACCAACACATTAGCATCATAACATACCAATATCATCATGATGACCTAATTGCATACATTGACCTTATGCATAACAACCTCAATAAAACCAATGAAAAATTGACCATATGCACCCACTTGACATGTATAACCAATCATGAATGGCCAATGCATTTTCAACATATGACATCACACAAGCAAGCATACATGGATTACACTGAAACATGACCGATATGTAACCCTAGCATAAGAAAAAAATGCATATACAATATGTAACATGCACGAACAATACACAAGCATGAGCAGCACATAACCAGTCATACACTCATGACAACATGTTGACAACAACACCATCAACACTTCCATGGCGACACCACTGCCAACATGGCCAACACAACACGGATGCAATAAGCACATATAGACCACAAGCGTACTAAACGCATATGAAACCAACATAAATGCATGATCAACACATTGCCCATTCAGTCTGAGGGTTGGACCATGCTACTATAATGAGATTTAACCTCCTAGGTGACCTTAAGGAAGTGAAACAGACGGAAACATAACATACAAACCTTATACAACAACAACAACACACCCAAGAGGTAACCCAAACTTTAAGGTCTCCAAACCCTGTGTCACACTGAAATTTTTACCTCTTTAAGTCATAGCCGCAGGCATAACACTACATGCCATTGACCATGAGGCTATATCCATAGGCATACCACTGCATTCCAATGGCCAGGGCCTCACAAACTCAGTTTTGTGCCTGCATCCTCGGGAATTGAGCCACCTTTTTAGGCCCAGAACCAATTGCTCTTCCCAGAACTTCATGAAAAGTTCAAAGATGATAAATAACAATAGGAAAATGATACAAAAGCTATCACATCATTAAGAACTCATCTAGACCCCTCCTATCCATGACAGGCATTTTGTCAAACACATCACAAACATTGAATCTACAGGTGTCAACAATAGCTTAGATAAAAGGGGTCTCATAGTTATTTGAGAATCGTTAAAAATCATTGCTCCCCTACGCTATTAGTTGTCATACAATATATTTTACCCTAGATACCTTGTGCATTCATTTACAAGTAAAAACATGGATAGAGCCATACATCATCACTGATAAAATACATGCTTATAACCAACATAATGACAAAAAAAATACCACGGATACAACAAAAATAGAATCCACATAATAACCAGTGAAATTATGCTTCAAATACCAAAGGAATGAGCTTCTTATTAATGAGTGTAAAAACCAACCAAATATGGGACTTCCATGTTCCACCCGACCATATATTGGCTTAGCCAAATCTCTCTTTAGTCAATCACCCTCGTGTCATATTCCAAGCATGAATGTGGGACTCAAACTGAAAGAACCAAGCAAGTAATTCCTAGGCTAAACCACCTCACCCTCATCAAATAGAAATCGGGCTTTACTTTGATGCACACCCGATCACTAGGCCAACACAAGCATGGATATCACCAGATTCTCTCTGCCTAAACTGTGAGGAATTTTCTTGACTCCTAGTTTCTCAGGCTTTACCGCAACCCACAGTCCGAATCAGGGGTTACCAGGCCCTAAATAGAGACATACTCTCAAGGCTTTATCGTATATCCCAAACCCGAGATTCCTAGGCCCAATGGAGAGAAAACCACCTCTTGGGATTTACCGCAATCCAAACTCGGATTACTAGGCCCTAAGCCGAGGTAACACATGAACTCCAAAACACCATGACAATCTGGAAAATGGAAGGTTGGGCTGAAAACACTTTCACACCTGGAAAAAACCAACGCCAAGACAAAAAACAACCACATGTAATACCATGCATGTAAAATCTAGCAAGGAAATCATACATCCAAATCAATACCTGCAAAGAATCTTGTTGTAGTTTCTTGATTTAGATCCTCCTGACTTGCTTCCTCCTTCTTCTTTCTTTCTTGCCTTTATTCCTCCAATGCCAAAGTGCTCCAAAAAACTCTAAGTGCCCAAGAGTGCCTAAGAGAGAGAGAGTAATGAGAGAGCTTAAAAAAATCACTCACAAAAGGTTTCAACAAAAACTTTTCAACTGATGCTCATAAACCTTTTTTATCAATGAGGCCTCTATTTTCTTCATTTTCCATTATTTTCCTTCATTTCCCTCCTCACATGCAACATCTGACCTTTCATCTCTCTTTTCTCCTAATTTCTATTATTTTCATAAAGAAATTTTCCAAAAATTTCATTTTGTCTTTCCAAAGCCCTTGTCATTGCCTTTGCCAATTTCCTTTAGCCATAATAACTGAAATAAACACCTACTAAGATGTTTTACCCACCATTCAACTTGGAATATGTGTCCCATCAGTTGTGGTTATTATTTTTTCTTTATTAACTTTTATTACATGGAATTTTCACCAAGACTGTTACAATTGACTACCAAAATGTGTTGTCAATATTTAATACGACGACGAAGAAATGTATGATAACATTTGCCTTTGAAGTTTAGGTTTGTTGTTTTAATTCTTGTGCAGCGAATAATATTATTCATTGTATCGATTACTATAGTCCATGCTGTTATGGTAAGGACTAATAAGAGGGCGTGAAGCTTAAAACCACCTCCTTTATATATGAAGCTATAATGTTAGGTCCCTATATTACTAGTATAGTCCCTTATTATTGTTACTGTAACCCCCTTATTGTTATTGTTGTACCCCTATAACCCCCATATTGTTATTATTATGCCCTTACATTATTATTGTTAGGCCGACTAGGATTACATTGTGGCCCCATGGACTCCTATATATAGAAAGGAGGTTTTTTTATTTGTATCATCCAAGAATTGTTCATTTATGTAATGTATTGGAGGTTGCCCCCTTGAAGTGGCTGATTTCTAAGGCATTGATCTCTCTTTTCTTCTATTTTTGGAGCTGGTTTCACAACATTTGGTATCAGAGCTTTGGATTCTAGGGTTTCACTACTTCAAACAGGTCATCATGGCATTTTAGCTATAACTTGTTTTCTACGAAGGTTTAGAAGCTGAAATTTGTAGAGCACGAAGCTAAAATCCTGAGGAACAATTTAAATTTGTTGTGCATTATGTCATCCATTTAAAGCAAGTACAGTTGCTATTGCATATATGGAAACAATTCAAAATCTACATGGAAACCCGAAGATTATTGTAAGTGACAGAGATCCCATTTTTACAGGAAATTTTTGGATGGAATTATTTTCTTGTTTGGGTACTCAACTAGCTCATAACTCATCCTATCATCCTCAATCCGATGGTCAAACAGAGAGTGAATAAATGTTTGGAAGGATATCTTCGTTGTTTTGTATATAATAAGCAAGCACAATGGGTCAAGTGGTTACCTCTTGCTGAATGGTGGTACAACACTTCCTTCCATACTACAGCAAAAATGACCCCATTTATGGCACTTTATGGATATCATCCACCGTCCATCACAACTTATTTAAGGGAAAATTATAGGGTTCAAGTAGTGGAGATCACATCGAGCATCAACAATAAGTTCTCCAACTCTTAAAGGATAACCTAAAGTTGGCACAAAATCGAATGAAACAACATGCAGATCAACATCGCAGTGAGAGAAGTTTTGATATGGGAGACTGGGTATTTTTACGGCTACAACCATACAAACAAATGTCCCTCAAGCAAGCTATGAAGGATAATAAATTATCGCCAAAGTACTATGGTCCTTACAAGGTGTTGCAAAATATTGGTACTATGGCATACAAATTGGAGCTTCATGCATCTTCACAAGTGCATCCAATTATATGTTTTGCTGCTTAAAAAAAATAATGGAGGCGAGCATGTTAACAATACGTTTAGAACTTGTTACATAGAAAACCATATTAACTTCAAGCAAATACTGTAACAAGAACTCGACAGCTACGGAATCGATCAATTTCAGAGTATCTCATCAAGTGGAAGAACTTACCCACTGAAGATTCTACATGGGAGGATGAAAATTTTATACAAAAGCACCCAGAGCTACTCAAGCGTTGAGGACAACACTTTTTTTGAAGGAGAGGGGCATGTTAGGTCCCTATATTACTAGTATAGTCCTTTATTATTGTTAGTGTAACCCCTTATCATATTGTAACTTTCATAATAACTCCATATTGTTATTGTTATCGTTCATATTAAGCTGAGTTATTGTGTCTTCCAGAATACATTGTGGCCCCATGGACTCCTATATATATAAAGTAGGTTTTTTCATTTGTATCATACAAGAATTGTTAATTTATGTAATGTATTGGAGGTTTCCCCTTCGAAGTGGCTGATTTCTAAGGCGTTGATCTCTCTTTTCTTCTATTTTTGGAGTTGGTTTCACAACATATAATGAGTTAAGTAGATTTTAATACAAGAAAAAACTTTATAGTAAAAAATGTTTGATCCATCTTTATACCATTAAAACCAAAAACTAAAAAATAACAAAAGCCTCCACAAAGGATGCCACTGATATTTAACATCAAAATCCTAATATATATATATAAGTGAATTTATTATAATTAAATTTGGAAAAGAAAAAAGAGAGAGATTAAATTTGATGCTCAACATCTCCCAGCGGATCCTCGATCGATCTATTTCGTGCCCCTTGGTCCAAAATCCGTAGTTACCATCACAGAACTTCATCTCTTCCATTTCTATAAGAATTCATCTTGGGTTTGACCAGATCCTATTGCGAAAAGCATGGGATAAATATTTCCGTTCTCGGTATTTGAATCGGTGCCATAATCCACCTTCAAGTTTGATCCCAAGGTTTTTGTGTTCTAGAAGAACGACGAGCACATTCCCTTCCTATTTTTTGAAAGTATACCAATCTATCTTTATTGACACCGTGAATTCACCCTGAGAGGTCAACACCATGGAGATCTGAGTTGCGCAGAGGTGAGAGCATCGTAGGAGACCATAGAGATCGAGAGGCGATGTGGTGTATGAGGAAGGAGAAGAGGCTTATTTTAAATGACGAAATGGTTGGCATCCAGAGGATCAACATGCATTTTTTTGATGAGTCAGTGTGGAGTGTAGTGTATCACTATCAGAGGCGACGTTAGAATTTCTCTGTTACTTGTGTGGTGAAGCAACAATAATTGCATGCTTCACGGTGTGAAGTCGTTCTAAATTGTTGTCTATTGCGTTGTTTGAATTAAAAGCGACCTCAGAGGGTCAAAGAAGAGTTGCAATGCGGTGACCGTGGAGCTCTGATGCTGGAGCTAGAGTGCTGTGGTGAGGAGACCCAACATGTCCCAGCAAGAGCCAAGCATCAATATGAGTGTGGATTGCTACTTGAGATCTGGTTGAAGTCAATCGTTAGAGTTGTTAGGCGGTTTTATTTTTGTTGGAACAGAATTGTTGTCGCATCGGGTGTGTGGAGTCTCGAAAAGAAATTTGGAGCGAAATAAGTGGAGTTGTCAATATGTCTGTATTTTTAGACTTGCTTGAAATTGATCCTTCTGATGATTTTTTTTCAAGTGGCCATTTGGAGGCATTTCGGGCCTAGGTAGTATTTTTGAGTCAGAATAATATGCTGACAAACAATACAATTTTAATAATGACCAGAAGTGTGATGAGCCACAATCTGCTCAACACATTTCTGTAATTGAAGAGCTACCAATGGTTCATGAAGAAAGGCATAAACACTTGAATCATGAACCTATTGCTCAAGTTCTAGATGATAACGAAAACGAGGGGAACACAAAACCAAGAGCATAACAGAGATAGAAAGGAAGCAAAGGTGTCTTCAATGCAACTAACAATTATTATCAAAGCCAATCATCATTTTAAGTTTTTCCATCTCAAAGCTCCAAAGTAATTTACAGGGGAAAAAATAAATCCTTGTGTGGGTGGAAAGATTCTCATGCTCATATTATTGATATTGGAAGTATTGCTTCAAGTAAGCTTGCACTCCTAGGAGCTTTATTTATCACCAATGGTCAAGACAAACCACATCAAGTGACCTATGTTAAGCCAATGAAGGAGAAATATGATTTTGGGTGAATTTCTCCATTAAGGGTGAGTGTTAGAATTAATGGAGAAATCTATTAATGTATTGGGTTAGGTTTGATATCCTCTATTTACATCCTAGATCCTATTATTTAGGGAGTGGTTCAAATCACCAAGCTAATGTGTAAGTTTATATGTACGATACTTTTGATTGAATGAATAAAGTGTAAGTGTGTTGAGTGCTTCGACATTATCCAGGTGACTCACTTGGAGAGCCTTTTGTTTTATGTTATATTCTATCTCTCCTTCAAATTTTATCATAATTTCCTACCAAAATTAGGTAAGTTGGCATGGTAGTTAAGTTTTTGTGTGAGATAAATGTTATCGAAGTAAAAAAATAATTATTATTTCATATATATATAAATTAAGTAAATTGATATGAAAGTTTAAAAAAAAATTGTGTAGTCCATGTGATCTTCGATAGACGGTGGTCGGGTGCTATGTAAAGACACTCCTTGATGTGAAGTCACCAATAGGGATATATACATACATATATATTTCTGTAAATACTTTTTTCTTAAAGTAAAAAGTAATAAGTATTTTCAAAATATAAATGAGGTAAATTGATATGATATTTAAAATGATTTTGTGTGAGGTCAAATTAAAAATAATAAGCATCTCAAATATTAAATTATGTAAATTAGTATTATAGTCAAAATATTTTGGTGTGAGGTAAATTTTATTCAAGTGAAAATTAATAAGTATTTCGGATATATAAATTATGTAAATTGATATTATAGTCAAGATGTTTTTGTGTGAGGTAAACTTTATAAGTCAAATTTACAAGTATTTCAAATAGACCAAGATAACTAGGCTTGTAACTAGCCCAACTATATAGATTATATGGTTGCTAGATGTTAATAGGCATCAATAAGCATCAAAACACTTACCCCAAGATAGATCTCACATTGTCCACATTAAAAAAAAACAATCATAAAAACGAACTATTTTATAAATTTATTTTAAATTTATGAGGGGGCAACTTAATTTGCAATTGCCATGTTATGAAGTACTATGTAAACAATGAGATTCAAGGTTCAAATCCCCAACAAAAAATAAATAATAAGATATTTTTTTCCAATGAAATTGTCACAAAAAATAAATAGATTTATTTTAAATTATTATTATTATTAATTATAAAAGTAATTAATATATGAAATAAACAATATACTTAACTATGGAAATTCACCCCCACTTTACTATGAAGCTCTAAACTTGTAAATAGTATTTTTTACAATACCATGGCTTATGAATAGAACATACCCAATATGACAAGTGTTGGTATGAAATTTTCTTTAATTAAATAATTTGAGATAAATTAATTAAATGAGCATAACTAACTTGGAGATAAATATTAACCCTTGATTTGAGTAAACTACGATGAATGTTTCGGCATATTCCGTGGAGGTTAAATCTCCACCATCCACCTAATAATTATTGATAGTTAAATTAAAATTTTGAAAGACCTACATGCTTATAGACATCATTAATATAAATAAGAGATTGTAGGCTTCCAAAGTCCATAATCACAATAGTGTTGTTTCTAAATATTGACATTGTGTGTGTAGTGTGACGATTGTGTCCAACCTTTTTGGTGGACACTCCACCCATCCTCAAGGACCAAATGAAGTTGAATGATTAGAAAAAAAGGCATATTAAAGTTATTAAGATTCTTTTCAATTTCCATTTATTCTTACCATTTTCTTGTTAAGCATATTTATTTATTATTGTCATATATTTTTAATAATTATTTCTTGTTAACTTTATTTTTATTCCTAACTTCCTTAAATCATTCACTAACCCTTATTCTTATTTTATTTTAATCGTTATGGTTCCCTTTATTCATTTTTACTCTTTTTACCTCTACTGTTATTTTTGACCTTTCAATAAACATTTAAAAATTCATTTTAATTATTTTTCCTCAACCTTTGACCTTTGAATTCTATTATTTCCTCTAATCTTCAATTGTAACGTTCATCTAACATTATTTTTTCTTGTACGTATTTAACCATATATGCATTATTTTCTAATCATTTACTAGCTTCATTTGGTCCTTAAGGATGTGAGGAGTGTCCATCCAAAACATTGGACACAATCCCCTCACCACCCACATAGTGACTAAGAAACAACACTATTATAATTAATATTAATTTAAAATAAAGATATAATTTAGTTAGTTTTTATGATATTTTTAATTACGCTGAAAGGCGTTATCTCTGTGGGGTTGGGGTGAGAAAATATTGTTCACCCCAACCAATCACACAACTGCATTTTCGTCGTCCTCTATCCACTAAAAAAAAGACACGTGTTTTTCACCATTTGAAAATACGACACGTCGTGCTCTGTCACCGTTTTCTTTGCTAATGCGACAGTCGACTTAGGCGTCGTCATGGCGGCTTCTTCCTCTCAATCCTATTCATTTTAGGTTTCAATTCCCTGCTCCATTTTATATTTCTCTATAGGCGAGTGGTGTTGGAGCCATCGCCCAATATGGATTTCCAAAGAACTCAAAATGGCATCGAGAAAAGGATTTAGAAGCACTTCCAGCCAACATTTACCGCACAGGTTATCCCCTCAGAGCCCTGGATTGCCCCATTTTCCTGTCAGAGTTCATGGAAGGAGAAAGGGTGAGAGTATTACCATAATGATGTCACATTTTTCTCGCAGATTGCATAGACACATGACTTCTTTCCAATGCTTCTTGTCCTTCATGTCGACACTCTCCCCTTTGTGCATTGTCCAAAAAACAATCAGGGTTCTCCCAACTAGAGGAAAGCACCAAAATAGATGTTACAGAAAGAAACGAGTGTTGTAGCAAATTATGTTCAGCCTTTCCAAATTTCTAGGGATGATTCAATAATGGCATCTTCTTCACCTCTGCCTTCCATCAAATCTGGAAGCGACTTGGAATCTGGTAATGCGATTGAGACTAAGAAAGCATGATCGAAAAAATTGGATAGCCTTGGAAGGGAATAATGCACAAATTGATGTGGGCATCTATGAGAGTGTGCAAAGTGGAAGCTACAGAGAGGGTGTAGAACAATGGCAATCTGCTAATTTTTATGTATATATTGGACCACTTCAGAGTTCAAGGCACATCTATGTTTATATACTTTATACAAAATTTCAAATCGATTTCACTGTAACATGTCACATTTATTTCAAGATTGTGACCTGAAACCATGTTCAACCGCTCCTGGATTACAGCTGCAGTCGAGTAGGACATCAAAATAATTTATTAAATTGAATAAATATAACAAGGATAATATACCTTTGAGGAAAAACAACAATAAACTTCCATTACTGATTACTATTAAAACAATCATTAAACAACATATTCAAAGGAGGCCTAATGATTATTTCGTGTACATAACAATCATGACATCAAAGGCGTCTCAGATAAGCCATTCATTTATGCAATTCTCATGAAATCGCCCATAGAAACAAATTAAAGGCTGACAACGATAACGAACTTGATTTCAAATAAGTTCCAAAATATTACATGTCTGAAAAAATAGTTATCATCAATCCATCTAAAAAGACCTCTAACAGTAGCAAAGAAGGGCATATGTACAAACCCTCTGTGGAACTTCAGAGTCAAGATGCCTACAAAATTGAAACCGTATAAATTTTCTCCGAGCTCGTCCAGAGTAGAGTCAAAGAAAAAAGGTTAAACACAAAAAACGCAAACCTTAAGCCTAAGCTTAAGCTTGCGCGTGGTCTTTAGCTGCAATAGATTCTTTAATTGGAGTAGTCAGACTCCATACGAAGCCATAGGGATCCTTCACTTTTCCATATCGTTGACCCCAAGTGCACTCCTCTACCTCCTTAGTTTCAGTTGCTCTGGCCTCCACCGCTAGTTTAACTGCCACATCAACGTCGTCCTTCTCCAAATAGAGAATCACTGAGGTGCCCTTCAGGGCCATCGACGATTTCACGTCTGCACCAGACAACTCGGTCTCATCACAGACCATAAGCTTGGCAACACCTAACTTCAAATGGTCATGAAAGATAAGAGGGAGCTCTTAGTCAGCCTTACGCTTGGGATGATGAGACTTCACAATTTTTTCAGCCCCAAACACACACTTATAGAAACCTATGGCGTCCGCAGCATGCAACATCCAGAATCAAATGGGGTTTCAGGATAGAGAACGTCAGCAGCTTGACCATAACACTGTTTCCTTTACCATTCTCTTCCACGGCCGCCACATTCTCCTGAGCCATTTTCTCGCTCGCACTAACAAATACAAAACACTCCTCTCAGAAATAAAACAACATATCCGATCAAACTCAAATACCTATCTATTGTGGATTGGAATATTGTTTGGGCATTTTGAACTCTTTGAAAATGAATTTTGCATGCATATTTGTCATTGGAGATATTTTGTAGCTTATCTAAGCAGGTGGAGTTTATCTATGTTATGGGGTTAGTGGGGTTATGAATTATGTATATTGGGTCATATGATAAACAATGAATGGGTGAGGAAATATGATTCTATCCAAATAGTCATTTTGTTTATTAGTTAGATTATAATGAGTTTACAATAGGTTTAAAAAGTAATTTTGTTTGGTTAGGAGATTGTATTTTTTTAGGGAAGGAAATATGTTAAAGATTAAAGGCTCAAAGGTATGTGGCTATGAGTCAACTTGTATTAATGGCTATTCTCACTATTAATTTGAAAAGTAATTTTTGATAAGTTTTCCAACTATATATATTTTAAAATTACATAATTTAGATATATAAAAAAATGACCTTATATTATATATTAAATTTATACATCCAATGCATTTTGAATAATTAAATGTTATATTTTTCTCCAATATCAAAATAAATTGAAAATGATCTTTATATACTTTATAAGATTTTGAATATATGAAACTAAACTTTAAAATTACCTTATACATTTTATAATTTCAATTTTGTAAGGACCATGTGCTAAGCTCTAAGTTCCTTAATACTCGAGATCTAGAAGAGATCTAGAATGGACTTTGTTTGTTTTTTTCTTAATTGAATATTATCATATTTTTAAAATAGTGGGAGAACCTATCATAACTTAAACTAGTAGCTGGGGCAACTATCATTGGCAATTGGAAATATAGGTTGGATCATCATTATTTTTCAAGGATGATGAAATTTATCAATTACATTTTTTTTTAAATATAAAATATATAACATTAATTGCTTTGAAAATTCTGAACGAGATTTTAGTGAGTTGCATCTTTTCATATTTTAACGTTTCATATTTTTATAAGTTTTAAATTTCTGTCTTTTAACTTTTTAGTTGGTGTTTGTTGGGTAGCGACCCTTTCTTATTCTTATCCCTAGAATTGATGCCATCTTTTTGTGAGGTGTGTGTGACTTCTAGGATTTGCATTTGCCTCAACATATTCAACGATGATGAGAATCCCAACATAATTTAGTCACTAGATGGGTTCGAAGGATGAGCAAGGAGAAAAATATTTTCACGTTTTGTGGCTACAAATGGCTCAAGCTATTTTGGTCTTCTTTAAAAGCACAATTTCCATGGTTGTAGTGGACTTGTCAATCACGCTTGTTTCCAACAAGAGGACTTTGTTTCACTTCACTTTGCTTTCCTCTATGTTAACCCTTGCTAAAAGGCCTATTTAAAAACATTATTATTTTCGCTCTTTAAAATTTTTCACTTTCATCAATGTAACAACATGTATTGGTAGCTCAATTAGAGACCTTAATGTTTTTATTCAAAGGTGTGGATGAATTGCATGAATAAATTTTGTTATTCGTTCTTTTCCTTTCTATTTTTCTTCAAATCGTTTAGTTGGATGGATATCATTGTGGGGAGAAACGTGTGGAGGAAGAAATGCATTTTTGTTCTATGGATGATGAGATTTTGGCCTTCGTTAGCAGGAAGCAGGAAGCAGGTGGTAGAAAAATGATGAGCTTCAATGATTGTTTAGTTTTGCATAAAGCTTGTGGTGATACTTGGATTTTTCAACCTTGTTTGCAATGGATCGTATCCTTAGAAGAACAGGCACTTCTCAATACATAGTTGTGTTTAAGTGACCTCCGACAGAGTCATAAATGCCATCCCACAATGAATCGAGGTTTTTGGATTTAAGGTATGTCAGATTCAATGGAATCTAAACAAATCATTCTCAGTACGGTGACCATAACCTTCGGTGTTCCTTTTTCACTCTTCAGTGAAACTGGTAGTTTAATCAAAGTGAGATGTATCATGAAGTGTTTTGATGCTTATTATGGATTTATGTCTATAGTGTTAGTCATTTAATTTATATGGTTATGCTAGATACATCTATATACAAGCCTATATTGGAATTGAGGTTCTAGAATATAAGTTTTGCAATAATTATTCTTCTTCTTCTTTTGTGACTAGAGGAAACAACAATTAGGTGAGTTGTGGAGCTCATATTCGTGTGAACTAGGCTCATTGCGGTTTCATACTCATGTGATAGCAGATTAATTCTCATTACTACCACTATACTCTCTACTTGAGGGTAGGCAAGTGAACATTAACTAGATTTCCAACTGATCAGGTGCTCAAAATTATGCTAAAAAATAAAAGTTGTCGGAATGGTGTGGAACCTGATCGACCGTGTAGATCTCGTCGTTCTGAATCCTACACAACTCGTTTCGCGGAAAACCGACACCATATGCTCCCAGAAATGTGTTATGTCCACTTTGTTAAACATGTAATTAAAAAATAACAATTGTAGGACAACCCAGTCAGTAGTTCGTACAGCTAACTAGGCATGCCTACATGGCAGAGTGACTATACATATGATTGTTTTCCTCCAGTGTATGATATCGTGCCAAGTGGCACGTTTTTATTGGGTCGAATGGTGTGTTTTGATTGGTTGGGCATGTGGCCAACTGTAGAAATTATACACAATATGCATGTATATATCCAGACTCTCCTGATCTCACAATATTTATCTTCTTGCAAAATATAGAATCCTTCCACTATAATTCTTGCGGAAATTTTATCAACAATTGCAAAACACCTGAAGCAATAAAAACACACATAACACAGTTGTTTACCGGGAAAGCTTGAAGCTGAAAACCCCAACTATATATTATGTATCATGGAGATCATATGACAATATCATACAAACATACAAAGCTTATCACAAGCTCTCAGTACAGTACAATCGTCATACACTAATCAGGACAAATCTTGCAAATCCATGCACCGATCTTTCCTCCTGCTAGCCTGCCTCCACTGCGCAATCCAAGCTGATTACAAAGACCAATTCAATGTAATCCCACTCTCCTTGACTACGTTATTATCATTGGCAACTCCAATGTATATATAGATGCAATTCATGCATCACTAGTAGTCACAACAGATAGTCTATCTTGCCCTTTCACCTATCTCTTCACTGGTCTCCACTGAACTGTCCATGCACTGTAGTTAACTGATGTATTCTTCAGTTGATTAATGAGTTAATATTTAGTGAATTAATTATTAATTAATTCACACCACTCTCACTAGTGTATCAATCAGTTAGACTAGATACAACTAGCTCAACTGAGTCTAATTGAGTTAAACTAAATACAACTCCACCAACTACTTCTCCAACTCCACCAAACTCTGTCACATGAGTTCTAACTGAAGTCCTCCATGCATTAGCTCCGGTAAACCCTCAGGAATAGCGTAATTCCTTCTATCAACTGTTGTTCCACATCTGTGCACTTAACTGAAGTGCTCCAAGAGAATAAGATAATGTTTAGAGTCCAAATATTATTAAGAGCTAATAATATTCGACATATCTATTTTTAGACTGGCAGTCTAAAAATAGACTCTGCCTAATATGTCTAAAAATAGAAGTCCATCTATTTTTCCAACTTGACCAACCATCCACAAATAGCATCCTGCAACTCATAGAATATGATCGACATGTCTAAAAATAGACTTTGCAACAAAAATCACCTGTGTGGGCCCCACCTAGTTTAGGTGATCACTTTCCAACTAGGATAAGGAATGATGTTTCAGGATGCCTCCTTCACTGTTTCTTGTTGCAATATTAAACACCAACCACATGCGGCCACGTGGCCCAACCAGAGGCTGCCATGTGGCAGCATGGGAGGCCACAAAAATTTGGTTAAGTCTGAGCAGCTCTACGACAGGTTGAACCCGCAACCTCGTATCCACAAGCCTAATGCATTACCACTGCATCCCATGCCATGTTACTTAACAAACCATGGTGTTGGGTTTGTTTTATTATGTTATATTTTCCACCGTGGAGGAGGGGGTAGGTGTCTAGCCCCATCCCTGGTCACCGTCGGGGGAGGGACCATGGGCAGGAGCCTAGCCATGCGTCCCCCCCCCCACCCAACTGACCCTAACCACAACATTAAACTTATTGCAACATGTGGCCACTACAGATAACCACCACGAGACCGCTCGCTGAAGCCACTAGGCAGTAACCACCCACTCTAACCGCGCTCTGACCATGACATGTGACTAGACCAAGCTTAACCGTTGTCGGTCACCGCATATTATTTTAATTAACCACAAAGTTTATGGTTAATAAATCGGGTTTAAGGCATCATTAGGAATTTAAGTGCTCTGAAAATTTCGCCCGATTTTTGGTGGAATTGGCGCTTCGTTAGTGTTTTGGGGGGAAAAATTGTAGGATGGTGAGGGATTTGGTGGAAATTGTGGAGCAGTTAGTGCAGAAACTTGGAGAAGTCATAAATAAGTCAAATTTTTACCAAATTCGATGCAGAAAGAGGCTACATAGACATTTTTGGGCATTCTGGAGCCATTGGAACATGTTTTAGAGTTGTTTGAGCATTGTAAACACATGTAATCACAATTTTGAGCATAATAGAAGAGGGCCAAGTCATTGGAAGCTGGACCAAGGAGACGTAGCCCAGGCGGGGTGAACTCCTTCATCATGTATTTTTGTGTTACTGTTTATGATGATGTTAATGTTTGTTAGATGTTGTTGTTTAGTTTTTTGTTTATGTTAATTTGCTCAAGAAATTCACATAAAAGCTCATGTTTAACTTGCAATTTACCTCATAATCCTCAAGCACTTTGTTTATATTTTGAATTGTAATTTAGCAAAAAAACACTAATTTTCCCATTCAGATCAATTTGGTATCAGAGCACAAGGTTTACTTGTGCAAGGAGGATTTTTTTTTTTTCAAGTGTTTAAATGCTTACAAGGTTGAAGCTCAAGAGAAGAGAAGGCAAGCTTGTGGGTGTAGGTTATCTAGTTGGAGCAAGCAGAAGGAGGGCATAGTTGCCACAATCTCCACCAAAAGATTTGCCTCCAGTTGCAGTAGAAGCTTCAATAAGCATGTTCAATGAAGAAGGAAATGAGAACATGACAGAGGATGAGAAGGCTTTTAGGCAGGTTTTCTTTGACATGACAAAGATGGTGAAAGTCGTCTATGAAGAGAGGAATACAAGGTTGCAGGGTAAAATATTCAGGCCTCCAAGAGGAGAGGGTTCTCTAGGAGGAGGAGGTAATCAAAATGGTGATAAACCACCATGTACTCCACCATCATCCTCACCACCATCTTCACCTTCATCTTCATCCTCTTCCACTACTACAACCCTTACTCATACTCATCAACATAACTCAAAAGGAATTGGTAAACAACCATTGTTAAAAATTGATATTAAATTTGAGTTGCCTATGTATAATGGTGAAGTGAATGCAGAGAAGCTTGACAATTGGGTTCATCAGTTGGAGGTCTATTGCAAGATTCAAAACCTTCAATATGATGATACAAGGATTCACCTAGCTTCCTTGAGACTGGATGGTGCAGCACTAGTATGGTGGGAAGACAAGACACAAGATGAGATGAAAAAACATGGTAATATCTCACTCTCTTGGTATAATTTTATTGTTGCAATTAAAAGATGATTTTACCCTCTAAAATATATGCAGAAATCCATCATGAATTGGTAGAACTTTAGACAACTTAAAGGTAAAAGTGCGCAAGATTAAACCCAAGAATTTAGAAGAAGAGCTCTTATGTTAGGTGTTGATTTGCATTCACAAGACACGTTGCTAAAGTATATAGGGGGTTTACATAGCTAACTAAGGCATACTATCATTATGTTCAATTCCACTAGTCTAGATGAAGTTTGTGTGCAAGCCACTCACCTTGAGGCAAGAGGGAAAAATATTCCAGAAGAGGGTAAAAAGAAGCCATTTAAGGGTGGAGAGAAAGGAAAGGGTCTCAAAGGAAAATGAAAGAAAAATGCATATGTTAAAAAGGAAGGAGAGAAAATGACATGCAAACATTGTTCTTAAGAGGGTCACGATGAGGACTATTGTCGGAAGCTTCATCCAGAGATGGGGCCCAAGAAATTCAACAACAAGAGGAAACAAAAAACAACTGCAACCACTCAATAGGATTTGGGATCTGATTCGGGTAATGAAACTAAAATTACAGCCATGGGTATGAAAGAAAAATAATCCTTTTCTAGCACTAGTTCATCAATTGTCACACTTGTACTCCAAATGAATAAACAATGATTGAATTATTTCATGTGAGGGTTAGTTCAAAACATACAAAAATCGACACACTATTTGATAGTGTGTCTCAAGCCAATTTGATATCTGAAGACTTAGTCAAGAAAATTAATCTTGAAACCATTCCACTTCACAAACCATATCCATTGGGTTGGATATGCAAGAACACAAATTTACAGGTTACAAGAAAGTGTATTCTTTGGTTTGCAATCACAACAAACTTCATTGACGAAGTTGAATTAGATGTTGTACCACTTGATATTTCAGGAATTGTTTTGGGTAGTCCTTACCTCTATGATAGAAAATCCATATTCTATCGCCATGAAAACAAGTACCACTGGTTCAAAGATGGTGTGGAGTATATTGTGAGAGCTCATCGCAAAAAACTAATTTTTTCATTATTTAATGCAAGGAAAATGAAAAGACCAGTGAATTCAAGAAATAATAGTGTACTTCTTATGATTAAACCAAAGAATGATGTTGATTATGAAGCATTCCAAGGTTGTGATCCAAAGTTGAAATCCGATTTGATTGAAGTGGTTAATCAAAATAATGATATGTTTCAGGAGCCAAATGGATTACCTCCCAAGAGGGGAATCCAGCATGAAATACAGTTGCAGCAAGATTGTCCTCTTCCTAACATTGACATGTATAGGATGTCGATGATGGAGAGAGTTAAAATCAAAAATAAAATTCAAGAGTTGTTGGACAAAGGGATCATCCGAACAAGTACTTCGCCATGTGGTTCACCTATTGTGTTGGTGCAAATCAAGGATGGAACATGGCGCATGTGTGCTGATTTCGAGCATTGAACAAAATTACGGTAAAAAACCATTATCCACTTCTTAGAATAGATGATTTACTTGATCAATTGAAATATGCAAATTATTTTACTAAGTTTGACTTAAGGAGTGGCTACCATCAAATTATAACTGCTGAAGGTGACATTTGGAAGACAACATTTAAGACAAAACAAGGTTTGTTTGAATGCCTAGTTATGCCTTTTGGTTTATGTAATGCTCCTGCTACCTCCATGTGTGTGATGAATGATGTGTTGATGCCATTTCTTGATGAGTTTGTCATAGTATACTTAGATTATATCTTGATTTTCAGTAAATCATTTAATGAACATGTCATGCATGTAAGAAAAGTACTTGACATCTTAACGAAAAAATAATTGTTTTTGAAGATGTCAAAATGTGAGTTTGGTAAAATTTCTTTGGTGTAATTGGGGCATATTGTTGGAGGAGGTGATTTGAAGATAGACCCCTCTAAGGTTGAGGTCATTGTGAATTGGTTAATGCCCAAGATAGTCACTGAGGTAAGAAGTTGTTTGGGAGCAACCCAATATTGGAGGAAGTTTATTGCTATCTTTTCTTAAATCGCAGCTCCATTGCATGCATTAACTAGTGTGAAAAAGGTCTTCTAGTGGGGAGGAAAGCAAAAAAAATAATTCTATGATTTAAAAGAGAAGATCAGTTCAACCCCAATCTTGAACTATCAGACTTGAGACAACCCTTTGAGATTCAAATTTATGCAAGCGACTATGCCATGGGCACAGTCCTTATGCAACAGGGTAAGCCCATTTCATTTCATTTAGAAACTTTCAATGGTGCAATGATTAACTATCCTACTTGTGACAAGGAGCTTTATGCATTGGTTCAAAGTGTGAAAAAGTGGAAACACTACTTGATGGGAAAGGAAACCATTATACACATGACCATCAACCATTGCAATACTTGCAATCGCAAACTAAGTTGCAGCAATCAAGGCACTTTCGATGGATGGATTTCCTACAACAATTCCACTTGGCCATCAGGTATAAGAAAAGCATATACAACAAGTTTTTTGATATGATTTCTAAGCCTATTGTTAGTGCAACTACTTTACTCAAGCATAATTTTATTTTGCATGAAAGTTATGTTGAGCAATATGCATATGATAATGACTTTCAAGATTTTTATGGAAACTTGAGTAAAGGAAACCAAGTAGAGGAATTGGATTACCATGAACTCCTTCATTTGGGAAAGCTTTGTATTCTGCAGGGGAGAGAGTGAATGTCATAAGGGAAGCACACACTTCTCTTATTGTTGGACATTTCAGTGTAAGAAAAACAGTGGCACATATTTGAGGTATTGTTATTTGCCTCGTATGCTTGAAAGTGTGTCACGTTTCATTAAAAGTTGTTCATTGTGTGCAGTCAGTAAGCCTAGTAATAGGAAGTTAAAATTGTACACACCACTTCATGTACCTTCACGTCCATGGGAGAGTGTTTCTATGGATTTTGTAGGAGGTCTTCCATTGTCAAAAAGAGGTCATCATTATTTGTATGTAGTTGTGGATAGGTTAAGCAAGATGTGTATATTAATGCCATGTAAAAATTAAAACACGGCTAAACAAACAACTCACTTATTCTTTCAGCATGTTTGGGTGCATTTTGGATTTCCCACATCCATTGTTAGTGAACGAGATTCTCGATTTGTTGGGATTTTTTGGTCAAGTTTTAAGGACTTGATGGATACCAAGTTGAAAAAGATTACAACCTTTCATCCACAGACAGATGGTAAAATCGAAGTGGTCAATCGAACATTCCTACATCTTCTTTGAGGATATTACAACAAACATCCTAAGTTGTGGGATGAAAACTTGCACTACATTCAACATGCTTACAACTGTGAAAAACACTCCTCTACACAAACATCGCCATTTGAGGCATGTTTTGGATATTTGCCTAGATCGCAATTGGATTTCATTTTTAGGAAGGATGTTGCTATTGATGGCCATAGTGACATAGACAAAGCCAAGAAGTCCATAGAACAAATCCAATTGATACTACAAACAGTTCAAGATCAACTTGAAAAGAGCCAAGGAAAGTATAAAGCAAGGCATGACAAACATCATGTAAATCAAAAGTTTCAAGTTGGTGATGAAGTTTGGCTTCACATTAAAAAAAGATAGGCTTCAAGGGGAAGGTAAAAAATTGAAACCAGTGCTTTATGGTCCTTTCAAAATTTTGGAAAAGATTGGTGACAATGCCTTCAAGTTAGATTTTCCTTCATATAGGAAAATTTACTTTGTTGTTAATGTTGAGAACTTAAGGTTGTATGAGCCTCCTTTGATTGAAGATCAAGGATAAAATTTTCAGATTCCATCTATTGAAGACTTTTCTCCAAAATACCTTGATGGGCTTCAGTAAGACACCATTCTTGATAGAAGAGCAAGGACATCAAAACGAGGGAATGTAGACTACCTTCGTGTGGGGCTCAAAGGCACTGATGCAGAAGCATGAGGCCTGAAGAAAAATGACTTCAATTTTATTCCAAAAATACAAAAAAAAATTACAAGCAAAGGAGTGGGTTCCTTTAGCTGTCAATTACAGTGTTAGTAGATAGGGTTTGAACTATTATTTAGAGATTTGAACTGCTTTGTAATTAATTCAATGTATTTAGTTTTTAGTTGATATTTTTAGGGAGAATATCGTGCAGAGGGATTTTATCCAAAATTGGACAAATTCGATCCTTTGAATCGGATTTGAATGATTGTATGAACAATATTTTTATGTAAGTTTTGAAACGGTATGGAGTGGGATTTTTGTTGTGGAATAATTGAATTGAAGAAATTCGATTTCCTTTGTATCTCTGTGAAATATATGCATGACTGTCAAATCCCGGATGTTTTATTTGAAACCAGAAGAGCTTTGAAACCGTCCGATCAAAGAAGATCAATGTGTTGAGATTCAACAAGATGATGAGCTTAGTGAAAAGAGTCGCCTTCACTAAGTGGGCCCAGAGGCTATTTTTGGCGCAAGTCTATTTTTAGACTATGTCTATTTTTAGACATGATGATCATATTTCAGAAGTTGCAGGATGCTATTTGTGGATGGTTGATCAAATTGGAAAAATAGATGAAATTCTATTTTTAGAATATTGGGCGAAGTCTGTTTATAGTTCGCTGATCTAAAAATAGATGCATGTCGATTATTATTAGCTCTTAATAATAATTCCCAAGGGTTTACTGGAGCTAATGCATGGAGGACTCAGTTAGAACTCAAGTGGCAGAGTTATGACATAGTTGGAAGAAATAGTTATGGAGTTGTATTTAGTTTAACTCAGTTAGACTCAGTTGAGCTAGTTGTATCTAGTCTAACTAAATGATACACTAGTGAGAGTGGAGTGAATTAATTAGTTAATTAATTCACAAATAATAACTCATTAATCAACTGAACAATACAGCAGTTAACTACAGTGCATGGCAGTTTCAGTGGAGACCCAGTGGAGAAGTAGGTGAAAGGGAAAGATAGACTATCTATTGTGACTATAGTGATGCATTGATTGCATCACACACACATTGGAGTTTCCACTGAGGATTGTGCAGTCAATCCAAGAGTAATTCGAATTCATTCAAAGCTATTCTTCATCAGGGATTGCGCAATGGAGGCAGGCTAGCAGGTGGCAAAGATCGGTGCATGGATTTGCAATATTAGTCCTGATTATTGTATGACAATTGTACTGTACTGAGGGCTTGTGATAAACTTTGTATGTTTGTATGAGATTTTCATATGATCTCCATGTTACATAATATATAGTTGGGGTTTTCAAATTTTCTGTGCTTCCTGCTAAAAATCGTGTTATGCGATTGATTATTTTTGTTTATGCTTCACATGTGTGCACTAATTTTTCCTAAAGATTAACAAGTGGAATAGATTCAAGATTCTAAAAAGTTAAATATTGTGAGATCATGTGGATCTAGGACATATGCATGCTTAGTGCATATAATTTCTACATGGTATCAGAGCATTGTTGATTGAAGATTGCAATTGTGAAGTGAGTTTGTGCTGGTGGACAATTCGAATTTGCTACAGAAGATTCTTGGTGCAGAAATTGAGTATACATTGAAATGTCTTTCAACGGGTTGAGATTGGATTATGCCCTTGATGGGAGCTCGAATTACATAGCCTAGAAGGACAGGATGGAGGCGGTGCTAGAGGATAATGGGCTGAAGGAGTTCATCGATACGATGTTCCTAAGCCGAATCTAAGCGATGATGCATTACTGTGCATGGCAAAAGAAGACAAAGACAAGGAGGATTGTTGGAAGGTGTGATACCATGTTGTGTCGACCTTCACACGGGAAGCCCACTCCATTCTTAATGTGGAAGGCTTTGTGAAATTTTTCCAAAGCGAGAAGTGAATAGGAATTTTGCGCTTAAAGACAAGCTCAATAAAATAAAAATGGAGAAAGGCGACAGTATTCCAAAATACCTCACAAAGTTTGTCCACTGCAAGCATGAATTGGGAAGTGTGGGGGTTACTGTTGATGAAGAAGAATTGGTGAGATTGGCTCTCCTTGGGCTTCCAAATATTTGGCATAGCTATGAACACTTTGTCAATGGACAGGGGAAACTGCCAGGATGGGAGTGACTTTGGTTGGATCTTTTGTAGGAGGAGATAAGGCAGGGTACAAGGGATGGATCTTCATCAAAGAATGCAGATAAAGAGAATTTCACTTTGGCTGCCAAAGAAAGGAAAGGGAAGGGGAAGAAATCTTCTTCAAAATCCGGTGCTAAAGGAAAGAAGCGGGATTTGTCCAAAGTGAAGTGTTTTCACTGTCACGAGCATGGACATTTCACCACTAATTATCCACAGAAGAGGAAGAATAAGTAGGATGCTAGATCTGCAGCTGGAGAGGCCTTAGCCTTGCAATTTGAGCTGGATTTTTCCTTGATCGCATGCTTGGTTTCAAGCTGCATGGGATCGGTGTGGTATCTTGATAGTGGTGCGTCTTTCCATATGATGGGAGACAAAGAGTTGTTTAGTGACTTGGAGGAGAAGGACCTCCAGACGCATATAGATATGGGTGATGATGTTCGGTACAGTGCGACTGGCATTGGGACCACTACCTTTGAGAGGGAGTCTGGCAATCCATTCTTGTTGAAGAATGTCATGCATGTTCTAGGTCTGAAGAAGAACTTGGTCTCAATCGCAATTTTGGAAGACAAAGGTTATGATGTTGTTTTCAGTGAGGGAAAATCCTTCCTTCAACAGAAAACAAGGGGTCAAATGAAGAAGATAGGGATTTGAGTTAAGAATCTCTACAAGATGGAGGTAGATGGCTGCATTGAAATGGTGGGAAAAGAAGAAGAAAGGGTGAGCCGAGATGAGGGCGAATTATGGCACAGGAGATTGGGCCATCTTGACCATGGCGCTTTGAATATTTTACAACATATTTCTACTGGAATTCCCAAGGGTAGTCTTTCACAGTCATATTAGTGCTAGGGATGTACTATGGCTATGTTTGTGAAGAACATGTTTCATGAGAAGGAGAATCGTGCTTCGGTGATCCTTGAGAGAATTCACACAGACGTGTGTGGACCTTTCTCAGTTGCTTCAACAACAAAACACAGGTATTATGCTATATTTGTTGATGACTATTCCTGTAGATGTTGGATCATCTTCATGCAGAATAAGAGAAAAACATTCTCAAAGTTCTGTGAGTTTAAAGAATTGGTGGGGAAGGAGTCATGGAAGCAAGTGAAAGCTCTACAGAGTGATAATGGCGATGAATACATCTCGAGAAAATTCAAAAACTTTTGTATAAAATAAGGAATTAGAAGAGAACTCATAGCGCCTCATAACCCATAGCATAATGGGGTCACGGAGAGGAAGAACAGAAAAATCGTGGGTGTTGCACGAGCGATGCTACATGACCAGGGCCCACCGATGCACTTGTGGGCAGAAGAATGCAACATTGCGGTTTATGTGCAAAACCATTGTCCTCATAGAGTACTTGGCATGAGTACACACAAAAAGCTTTTCTTGGTAGAGAAGCACTGATATTTCTCATTTGAAATTTTTTAGCTCCACTGTTTACATTCATGTAGATGAAGGATGCCCAGGAAGAAGCTGTTTGGAGCATTGCGAGAAGTTGGGATCTGTGGGTATGCAAAAACACCCATAATTATCGTATTATTTTTTTCCAGGACATTGGGATGAATATTGACATAAACGAGGATATAAAATTCAATGGTGAAAGCCATGAGTAGTACGGCAGAGGAGCTACACTTGCATGCAGAGGAGGAACTTCTTGTTCCCAAAGATGAGCCTCTGGATGTGGATCAGCCACGGGAGGAGATTCATGGAGTGGAGGAGTCCACTCATGCAGAACCAAACATCAGACAAGGCAGAAAGCGTACCACATAAGCTGAGAGACTGAAGCTTGATGCGGCACAGAATATAGGAGTTCCTACATCACAGCGCAGATAGAGACAGACACTTGACCGATATACTAGATACATGGCTCTTATGAGCAAGTGTATCATGATAGAGCCATCTTATTTTGAAGAAGTAGTGCAAGAGCCCACATGGGTAGATGCCATGGTGGAGGAGTATGACTCCATTGTCAGAAACAGTGCTTGGGAGATTGTTCCAAGGCCGGTGGGAAAATTAGTTGTAGGATCAATATGGATCTACAAGGTAAAGCAAGCTACTGATGGGAGTGTCGAGAAGTATAAGGCAAGATTTGTTTCCCGAGGCTTCTCACAGATTGAAGGGATTGACTATGAAGAAAACTTTTCACCTGTTGCACGGTATTCTTCCATACGAACCATCCTTTCTCTCTCAGTGCAGATGAGTTGGCACATTCATCAGATGGATGTGAAGACCGCGTTCCTTAATGGGATCATTGAAGAATAGGTGTACATTGAGCATCCTGAAGGATTTGAGATCTTCAGCAGTGAGTCGCATGTGTGTAGGCTCAAAAGAGCGTTGTATGGGCTAAAACAAGCACCTCGTGCTTAGTACACTCGGGTCAACAGCTATTTCACTGGACTTGGCTTCACCGAGAGTGAGGCGAATGCAAACCTGTACCAGATTGTGGTGGAGGGTAAGATTTTAATCATTGTACTTTATGTTGATGATTTAATACGAACAGGTGAAGAGAAGTTGATACACTGAAGGAAGGCAGATCTTGCAAAGGAGTTTGAGATGAAGGACTTGGGCCTCCTTCATTATTTCCTTGGATTGGAAATATGGCAGTGGGAAGGTGAACTGTTTGTGTCTCAAGGCAAGTATGCCCGGGAGATACTGGAGAAGTTTCACATGCAAGGCTGAAAGCCTATCGACACTCCTCTTCCAAGAAATTGGAAGAAAGAGGATGCTACATCGGCAGAGGTAGTGGATGCCACTGTTTATCGACAGTTGGTGGGTTCGCTCATGTATTTAGTCAATACAAGACCGTACATATGCTATGTGGTGAACCAACTTTCACAAGCGATGGTTAAGCCTACCAAGCTCTTTTGGAAGGCAGGCAAGCATGTCCTGAGATATCTCAAGGGCACATTTGTATATGGTTTATGATACAGACAAACGGATGAGGTGAAGTTATGGCTTCACGGATGCAGATTGGGCAGGAAGCCCAATAGACAGAAAGAGCACATCAGGGGGGATTTTCAGTATCAGATCTACGGTAGTTTCTTGGTACAGCAGGAAAAAAAGATCCGTGGCACTCAGTTCAGCGGAAGCGGAATACATGGCAGCAAGTCAAGCTGCATGTGAGGCTATCTGGATGAGGAAGATCCAGGTTGGTTTGTTCGGTTCACATTTAGATCCCATGGTGATTCATTCTGATAATCATAGTTGCATTAAACTCTCGGTTAATCCTGTGTTTCATGATATATCTAAACATATTGATATCTGGTATCATCATATCAGAGATTGTGTGCAGCGGAAGATCATGTTGCTTCAATACATTCCTACGGAGGATCGGGATGCAGATATTCTGACGAAGGCGCTCACCAGGAGCAAATTCGAATACCATAGAGGCAGGATCAGGGTGAAGAATAATCCCTATCTTGTTGAGAGGAAGTGTTGAGATTCAACAAGATGATGAGCTTTGTGAAAATAGTCACCTTCATTAAGTGGGCTCGCAGGCTATTTTTGGCGCAAGTCTATTTTTAGACATGATGATCATATTTCTGAAGTTGCAAGATGCTATTTGTGGATGGTTGATCAAGTTGGAAAAATAGATGAAATTCTACTTTTAGAATATTGGGCGAAGTCTATTTATAGATCGCTGATCTAAAAATAGATGCATGTCAATTATTATTAGCTCTTAATAATCGACTCTAAACAACAACTTCTCTGAGCATTTCATTTCAAGGTACGGGGGATGTATAATATCAAGGACTCGAGGGACTACATACCCAAGGGCTGAAGGGAGTTTAATGGCGAGGGCTTAGGTTAGAACCTGGCGGCGTAGTTATGACACATTTGGAAGAAGTAGTTATGGAGTTGTATTCAGTTTAACTCAGTTAGACTCAGTTAAGCTAGTTGTATCTAGTCTAACTGAATGATACACTAGTGAGAGGAATGAATTAATTAGTTAATTAATTCACAAATAATAACTCATTAATCAAATGAACAATACAACAGTTAACTACAGTGCATGGTAGTTTCAGTGGAGATCCAGTGGAGAGATAGGTGAAAAGGCAAGATAGACTATCTGTTGTGACTATAGTGATGCATTGATTGCATCACACACACATTGGAGATGCCAATTAGGATTGCGTAGTCAAGGCAAGGGTAATTCGAATTCATTCAGAGCTATTATTCAGCAGGGATTGCACAGTGGAGGCAGGCTAGCAGGAGGCAAAGATCGATGCATGGATTTACAATATTGGTCTTGATTAGTGTATGACGATTGTATTGTACTGAGGGCTTGTGATAAGCTTTGTATGAGATTTTCATATGATCTCCATGTTACATAATATATAGTTGGGGTTTTCAACTTCAGGCTTTCCCGGTTAAAACCTGTGTTATGTGCGATTGATTATTTTTGTTTATGCTTCACATGTGTGTGCAATTAATTTTTCCGCAAAAGATTAACAAGTGGAATAGATTCAGTATCTTGCATAAAGTTAAATAGTGCGAGATTAGGTGGATCTAGGACATATGCATGCTTAGTGCATATAATTTCTACACGATGGATAACACATGGAAATATGCGCACTCAATAACTCGTCTAACAGACATGACATTTCATAAATTCTAGTTAATAGTTGGACTGATCGTGGCGTTCATTAGATCCGACGCTTTTCGCATCAGTAGATGCGCACATATTAGTTCAATTTTTGGATGTGATATGTTATAGTTTCAAAGTAAAATTCCTTTTGGTTCCATGGGTAGATTAGAGGTTAGACATATTCCTGGATAATTTTAGGTGACTGCATTTTTAGCAGAAGAGATAAGTTTGGAGACTGGATGACTAAAACTCCAAAGAATTCCCAAGAAGAATTTTCAACCGAGACAGAAGAAGTAATCTCGAATTTTGGGAGATTGTCCCTAACACCTGCAACCAACCCACCATTTGTGGTATCAGAGCAGCCTTTAGACACCGAGCAAGATTTCAAAGATCAGGAAAAGAAATCCAACATGGCTTTCAGAGTTGGAAGAGGAGGTGGTGTTGGTCGAAGAAGAGGAATACCAATTGCAAATGCTAAAGTGTTGGAAGCTATGCAACAAATGCAAGCTAGATTAGAAGTAGTGGAAATAGGAAATCAAAGAGATGCAAACGCTGAAGATGTCAGTGAGCCTGAAGTTGAAGCTGCAGAAGAGGGGCAACCTACAGAGGTTACCCTTGAAATGAGATTCTTTAAATCAGTGTTGGAATCCACATATAAACCCAGACTTGAAGTTTCAATTTTTACAGGAGGCTTAAACCTAGAGGAGTTGATAGATTGGGTTAATGAGATGGATAAGTTCTTTGATTGTGAAGAAAGGGAAGAAGGAAAAAGGGTGAAAATTTTTGTCACAAAATTGAAAGGACATGCAGCACTTTGTTGAGATGGAGTGCAAGCAGAAAGAAGGAGACTTGGTAAGCAGCCAATAAAAAATTGGAACATGATGGTGGAAAAGTTGAGAGGTAAGTTTTTGCCAAGTGATTATCAACTTTCATTATTTAGACAGAGGTCAATGACAGTGAAAGAATATACAGAGGAATTTTACAAAGTGAGCGTAAGAGCAAGGAAAATTCAAGATACAGCAGAGAAGATTGAAAGATATATGAATGGTCTCAGAATGGAGATACAAGATGAGATAAGTCTGATGTCTCCTAAAATAGTGGAATAGGCTTATCAGATGGCCTTTAAGAATGAAGAAAAACTCATGAGGAAGCAATCTGCCAGAAGTAGAGGTACTTTCCGAGGAAGAGGAAGTCAAGGTGGTGGAGGATGATCTACAACACCTAGAGAAGGAGCTAGCAGTAGCTCAAGTCAGCATACACCCACGAAAGGTGATGCAAGTGGCAGAAGGAGTTTTTCCAGAGGAAGAGGAGGCAGAGGCAGAGGAAGAGAAATCAGATGTTATAGATGTAATAAGAGCTTATGAATGTCCAGAGAATGTGGGGACAAATCAGAGAAATATAATTGTCACTTAGAGTGAAGAGGAAGCAGCAAAGGTGCCAGAAGCAGAGAATATACCAGAGAAAGGAGAATCTTTGTTAGTTAAAAAAGTTCTATTAAAACCTACAAAGGAAGTTGTTGAACCAACACAAAGAAAGACTTTGTTTAGAAGTGTGTGCAAAGTTCAAGAAAATGTTGTCAAATGGTAATTGATAGTGGCAGCACTGATAATTTGGTCTCTACAGAAGTGGTGGAGAAATTGAAATTGAAGACAAAGAAACATCCAACACCCTACAAGGTGTCGTGGCTTCAGAAAGTACATCAGCTGTTAGTGAATGAACAGTGTGAAGTGGAGTTCCAGTTGGGCAGCTACAAAGACAAAATTATGTGTGATGTGATGCGTATGGACGTATGTCACATATTGTTGGGTAGACCTTGGCAGTATGACGGAGGAGCTATGCATGATGGAAAAAAGAACACATACAAGTTTTGTAAAGATGGTGTAAATCATACATTGTTTCTTATAGAAGAAGAAGATGCATCAAGAAGACTTGATCTGAAATCTTTGTTACTGAGTGGAAAATAATACCTACAGCAGATTGAAGATGATGAGGTAAACTTTGCATTAATTTGCAAACCCAACGTAGTAATTACTTCCACTAAAATTTTTGATTTACCAATTGAAATTCAAGAGATGTAGGAAAATTACTGTGATATCATTGTAGATGATTTGCCTGATGTATTACCACCTATTAGAAAGATCATCCATCATATAGATTTGATTCCAGGAGTAAATTTTCCAAATAAAGCAATATACAGGATGAATCCCACAGAAAATGAAGAAATTAGGAAGCAGGTGCAAGAACTGTTAGATAAAGGACTGATCAAAGAGGGTTTGAGTCTTTGTGCAGTGCCAACAGTGTTGAGTCCAAGAAAAGATGGAGGCTGGAGAATGTGCACTAACTCAAGAGAAATCAACAAAATAACAATAAGGTATAGATTTCCTTTACCTAGAATTGAAAATTTGATGGATTGTTTAAGTGTGGCAAGATATTTTACAAAATTAGATTTAAAGAGTGGCTATCATCAAATTAGGATAAGGGAAGGAGATGAATGGAAGACAACCTTTAAAACAAATGAAGGGTTGTATGAATGGATGGTAATTCCATTTGGATTATCAAATGCTCGTAGTACATTTATGAGGCTTATGAATGAAGTACTGAAAGAATTTATTGGTAAATTTGTAATAGTATATCTGGATGATATATTAATCTATAGCAAATCTAAAGAAGAACACATGAGATATCTGAATTATGTCTTAAGGAAGTTGCATCAGGAAAAGTTGCTGGTGAATTTTAAAAAGTGTTCATTCATGAAGGAAGAGTTGATATATTTAGGCTTTGTTGTTTCTGCTGATGGATTGAAAATGGATCCAGAAAAGATAAAGGCAATCATAGAATGGCCTTCACCTAAGAGTGTTTTGAGGTAAGAAGTTTCCATGGCCTTGCTAGTTTTTATAGAAAATTCATAAGGAATTTTAGTAAGATCAATGCTCCTATTGTTGACACTATAAAGAAGGACAGACAACAATTTATATGGACAGATGAAGTAGAGAAAAATTTTCAGTTGTTGAAACAAAAGATAACAAAAAATCCCATCTTAGTTTTGCCTGATTTTAACAAACCTTTTCAAGTGAAATGTGATGCCAGTGGAGAAGATATTGGAGCTGTGTAAAGTCAAGAAGACAGATCTATAGATTATTTCAGTGAAAAATTGAATGAGAAAAGAAGGAAATATTCTTCTTATGACAAGGAATTTTATGCAATTGTGCAGTCATTAAAGAAGTGGAGACATTAATTGATGTCTAAAGAGTGTGTGCTTTATTCAGACAATCATGCATTGCAGTACATTATGCAACAACCAAAACTGAATCAGAAACATGCAAAATGGGTAGAGTATCTTCAAAGTTTTAATTTTGTATTAAAACGTATAAATGGCCAAGCAAACAAAGTAGCAGATGCCTTAAGTAGAAAAAGCATTTTAGCTCAAGAAAGTCAAATTCAAGTGTTGGGTTTTGATTTTCTTAAAGAATTGTATAAGACATATTTGGATTTTAAAGAGGCATTTGAAGCATGCAATAATCCTGTTTTGTTGGACAAAAGTAAGTGGCTGGACTTTTTCTTGCAAGAAGGTTGGCTATTTAAAAGAAACCAGTTGTGCATACCAAATTGTTCTATGAGAGAAAATTTAATTAAGGAGAAACATAGTGGTGGACTTGGTGGACATTTTGGTGCAGACAAGACTTATGAACAACTGAGTCATTTTTATTTTTGGCCAAATATGAGATCTGAAGTGGAGAAATATGTGTGAAATTTTAAAGTTTGTCAGTATGCAAGAGGAAGGAGTCAAAACACAGGTTTTTATGTTCCATTACCTATTCCAGATAGACCTTGGGACATGGTAAGTATGGATTTTGTTTTGGGTTTACCTAAAACACAGAGAAGGAATGATGCAATTTATGTTGTAGTTGACAGATTTTCTAAAATGGCACATTTTATTCCATGTTATAAAACCAATGGTGCTACTTATGTTGCTAATTTGTTTTTCAAAGAGATTGTAAGGTTGCATGGGTTACCTAAAAGCAATGTTTCTGATAAGGACACCAAATTTGTTGTTCATTTTAGGACATTGTGGAAAAATATTGGTACTAAACTAAGTTTCAACTCAGCTTATCACCCTCAGACTGATGGACAGACTGAGGTGGTGAACAGAAGCTTGGGTAATCTATTGAGAAGCTTTGCAGGTGAACATCCAAAACAGTGGGATCAGATTTTGGCTCAAGCTGAATATGCTTATAATGATTCTCCTAACAGAAGTACAAGGCAGAGTCCATTCCATATAGTTTATGGAATGCACCAAAGAGGAGTGTATGAACTAAGAAAATTGGGAAAAGAAGAGATGATAAGTGTTGAAGGAGAAGATTTTGCTTTAGAAATTCAAGCAATACATGAACAGGGAAAACAACAGTTACAGGACAACAACATCAAGTACGAGAGCTGAGCAGATTTGACAAAGACAGAAGTTAACTTTGAGGTTGGAGATTTGGTTCTAGCACACCCGAGGAAGGAAATATTTCCAAAAAGGGTGTATAACAAGTTGAAATTTAGGAAAATTGGACCATGCAGAGTATTGAGAAAATTTTCTGCAAATGCATACGAAATTGAATTACCCCCTGACATTGGAATATCTCCAATTTTCAATGTTGTTGATTTGTACAGGTATGAAGACAGAGACACAGATGATACAACTGAAGGCAAAGAAAAGATTGATTGGTTGAAACAGTTACCCACAACAAATACATTTCAGCTAGAGAATATTTTAGACAAAATATTGTCTAAGAAGACAAGAGGACAAAAGTATTTTCAATATTTGGTCAAGTGGAAAGATCAACCAATTGCAGAGGCTACTTGGATGACAAATACCATGCTACAGAAATTGGGTAGTTCTGTAAGGAAGCTCATGGACAGGAGCCCATGAAGAATTTTTTCCTCAGGGGTCTTATGTAGGAGCATGAGGCCTCGAGAAAAATGACTTCAATTTTATTCCAAAAATACAAAAAAAAATTTACAAGCAAAGTTGTGGGTTACTTTAACTATCAATTTACAGTTTTAGTAGTTAGGGTTTGAACTATTATTTAGAGATTTGAACTGCTTTGTAATTAATTCAATGTATTTAGTTTTTAGTTGACATTTTTAGGGATAATATCGTGCAAAGGGATTTTATCCAAAATTGGACAAATTTGATCATTTGAATCGGATTTGAATGATTGTATGAACAGTATTTTTATGTAAGTTTTGAATGTGTGTAGGGAGATTTTTGCTGTGGAATAATTGAATTGAAGAAATTTGATTTCCTCTATATCTCTGTGAAATATATGAGTGACTGTCAAATCCCAGAGGTTTTATTTGAAACCAGAAGAGCTTCGGAACCGTCCGATCAAAGAAGATTGACGGATAACGCATGGAAAAATGTGCACTCAATAACTCGACTAACGGACGCGATATTTCATAAATTCGAGTTAATAGTTGGACTGATCGTGGCGTTCATTTTATCTGACGGTTTTCACATCAGTATATGCGCACAGATTAGTTCAATTTTTGGATGCAATATGTTATAGTTTCAAAGTTAAGTACCTTTTGGTTTCGCGGGTAGATTAGAGGTTCGACATATTCCTGGCTAATTTTAGGTGACTGCATTTTTAGCATAAGAGATAAGTTTGGAGACTGAATGACTGAAACTCCAAAGAAGTTCTGAGAAGAATTTTCAACCGAGACAGAAGAAGTAATCTCGAAATTTGGGAGATTGTCCCTAACACCTGTAACCAGCCCACCAGGCACAAATCCTTCTAAGGCCAAATGGATCGAGATTGGAAAGGTAAGGGAATTGTACCCTCATATATTGAACAACTAAAAGTGGTATTTGGTCTAAAAGCTTCCACTGGGGAGGAGTGATCAGGTGCTCAAAATTATGCTAAAAAATGAAAGTTGTCAGAATGGTGTGGAACCTCAATGACCGCGTAGATCTCGTCATTTTGAATCTGGCGCAAGTCATTTCGTGGAAAATTGACACTGTATGCTCCCAAAAACATGTTCTGTCCACTTTGTCAAACAAGCATTTAAAAAAAAAAAATTACAAGACAGTCCAGTCAGCAGTCCATACAACTGACTAGGCATGCCTACATGGCAGGATGACTGTGCATATGATTATTTTCCTCTGGCGTATGATATTATAACAAGTGGCACATTTTTATTGGGTCAAATGGCATGTTTTGATTGGTTGGGCATGTGGCCAACCACATGTTGCCACGTGGCCCAACTAGAGGCCGCCACATTGCAGCACGGGAGGCCAGAAAAATTTGGTTAAGTCTGAGCAGCTCTATGGTGGGTCGAACCCGCAACCTCAAATCCACAAGCCTAACGCATTACCACTATGCCCCGCACCATGTTACTTAACAAACTATGATGTTGGGTTTGTTTTATTATGTTATAGTTTCCATCATGGGGGAGGGGGTCAAGGTCTAGCCCCTGCCCTGGTCACCATCGGGGGCAGGACCATGGGTGGGAGGCTAGCCCCGTGCCCCCCCAACTGACCATAACCGCAACATTAAACTTGCCGCAAGACTGCAGATAACAACCACGAGACCGTCTGTTGAAGTCGTCAGGTAGTAACCGCCCACTCTAACCGCGCTCTGTTCATGACATGTGACTAGACCAACCTTAACTGTCGGCGGTCACCGCCTATTATTTTAATTAAAAAAGATTTTAATTAACCACCAAGTTTATGACTAATAAATCGGGTTTAAGGTGTCATAGGCATTTAAGCGCTCTGACAATTTCGCCTAGTTTTTGGCGGAATTGGCGCTCTGTTAGCGTTTTTGGGGGCGAAATTGTAGGATGGTGCCTGATTTGGTGGAAATTGTGGAGCGATTAGTGCATAAACTTGGGGAAGTCATAACTAAGTTAGTTTTTTACCAAATTTGATGTAGAAAGAGGCTACCCAGACATTTTTGTGCATTCTTGAGCCATTGGAATAGGTTTCAGAGCTGTTTGAGCATTGCAATAACATGTAATCACACTTTTGAGCATAATAGAAGAGGGCCAAGTCATTGGAAGCTAGACCAAGGAGACGTAGCCCAAGTGGGGTGAACTCCTTCATCATGTGTTGTTGGGTTATTGTTTATGGTGATGTTCATTTATGTTAGATGTTGTTGTTCAATGTTTTGTTTATGTTAATTTGCTCAAGAAATTGACATAAAAACTCATTTTTAACTTGCAATTTACCTCATAATCCTCAAACATTTTGTTTATATTCTGAATTGGAATTTAGCACAACAAACACTAATTTTCCCATTCAAATCATCGACCAATAATCATTATACAAAAAATACTTTAATAAAACATCCATTCATAAATCCATAAACTTTAAAAATTAAATAAATAATTCAAATTTAATAATATTAAAATATTATTTATCATTATAAAAATCCTAAGTAACAAAATTAAATTCAAACCCTAGTCTCGAGCATTCCAAAACCTAATTTCCCACTTTATAATAATAATCATGGCAAGTATAACTAAATTGGATAAGATCATGTAAGGTCTTGAAGCCCTTTCCATCTTCCAATCAATTTTATTCCAGTAACAAAATTAAACTTAAACCCTATTCTCGAGCATTTCAAAACCTAATTGCCTACTTTATAATAATGATCATGGCAAGTGTAACTAAATTGGATCAAAACCTATAAGTTCTTGAAGCCCTTTTCATCTTCCAAGAAATTTGACTCCTTTAGTGTAAGTGGTGTCTGTATTTTCCAATCAATTCTATCTCTTTCGTGTAACTAGAGCTTGTAATTAATTTAGTTATTTTTCATGTAATTAGAGCTTACAATCAATTCATTTGTCTTTTATTTAGCTAGTATATGTATGTAATATTTAACAATAATATCATAGTAAAACTTTACTAATAGAAACAAGATTTTGAAGAAACTCAATTAGATGCTTTTTCATTTCTTGAAATCCGATAGACCAATAAATCACATTAATCTTAGAAGACATTAATCATCATTCAAATTGAAAAAAGAAAAAAGAATAAAAAAAAGCATACCAAACTCCCTCTACATTATGCAAATAAATAAATTGTGGTTTTAAAAGATAGATTTGTTTATTTCAATTATGAAAAATTGGAATTTGGGATGGAGGGAGTAGGATGGAGCCGTTGAGCGCATAACTGCAACTTGAGTATTTGAATCGTCCTTTGCAATTGAAATTGGTTGAGAGGGAACTGCATTATTGATTTACGTCCGTCCGTTGAACTCGAACCCCCGCCCTTTGAAATCCAATCAACCAGACGCCATTCTCATTGCAGAGGAAAGCAGCGTGCGTTCGTCCTCCGGCTTCCCCCTTCCCCCTTCCCTTCCCTTCCCTTCTTCCCATATACATACAATTGGCAATACAATGGCAGCTCCATCTCCGCTACTTTTCTCGTCTCTCATCGCTTAAATTCTTCAGACAATAAACCACAAATGCCAAAACCCTGCAGCCATGCCACCGGAAGAAGAAATGCCGCTTAATATGGCGCAGATTACCTTTCCTAAATTTATTGCCAAACCCTGCATTATGAAAAAACATCATTTCCAGGCTTCTCTGCTGTCTTAACCTTTTTTTTTTTTTTTTTTTCTTTTCTTTTAGGGTTTGGTGGGATTTTCTGAGATGGCGGGCGCGTTCTTAGGGTTTATAATGGACATTGCCCTGTGCTGGAGCCTCATGCTCGTCTCGTTCTTGAAGCACCTGCACATCCGCAACGGCAAGGGCAACGGCCACTCCTGCAAGTACCAGCCATGGCCTTCGTCCGCGACACCGGCAATTCCAGGTAAGGGTTTCTCGCCCCGATTAAATTTACAGAACATCTGTTTCCTTTACTGGATTTTGCCCCATTCCCTGGAAGTCTGGCGCACTATTTCCGTCATTTGCAGGCAAAGATTGCCGGATGAAGACAAAGAAGAAAGTGCGATTCGCAGATGACGTGGCGGAGCCCTCCAGCGATGGCAGGGAATATCGTCGGCGCCATTCCGCACTGCGAGCTGGAGGAGGGGGCGGCGTCGGCAACCGGAGTGATTATTACGGTGTTTATTATTATCATTATAATAATCACTTTCCCGACAGCGGCTGTGGTGACGTGGCACGCCATGTCACTGCTCTCGTGCATCCCTGTTCCGCGTGTGCATTTTCAGCGAGAAGGTCTAATATTTCCAATATGAATTACAAGGGGAAAACCCTCTATTAACCAGGCATAAACTAATACGAAGTTGAAGGCACACCGATTGATATATATTTTCCATGGAGCAGGTATAATAATTTATGGGCAAGGGATGTTTAATGTTTGAGCCAAATTATTTTTGTGCCCAGTTTATGAACCCCTCTTTGCTATTTGGGCACAAAGCTGTTTGAGAGGTTACTTCATTTTCATATATTTGCCTTAATTAGCTTAAGCTTCTTCTGGCATAAGCATAGTGTGAATGTTTATATGAGACCTTTACTTTTCTTATGTTTATATAAGACTTTTAGTCTCTTCTATGGTTGGTTTCAATTGGTTTATTTTTTATATCATTTTTTTAGAATTCAATTATGTTAAGTGAGTTATCTTATTTTTTTTATTATTAATTTAATTGATTTGGATAATTAAAATTATTTATTTTTGTTAATTTATTATTATTGTCTTTTTCATAATATAATAAAACTTTAAATATTGATTTGAATTTTCAAATAAGAAGGTAAAGATATATGTTATTTGGAATTTTCAAATAAGAAGGTAAAGATATATGTTGTACAATTTTTTTTTGGAAAAAATCAACCTTTACCTTATTCTATTGATGGGTATAGAATTTTAAATTAAGTTAAATTTAGTTTAGATAACAATTTTAGAATTAATATGCATTTAATTATTTTTACAATTATTTTTTTATTTTATTTTTTTTAAATGTTGATTTGAATTTCCAAATAACAAGGTAAAGATACATGTTGTACACTTTTATGTGGGCAGTGAAAAAAATAAATTTCAATCCTAACTATTTTCATAGGTAAATCATGTTGTATTTCAATCAATTATCTTAAACATTCAAGTTTAATTTGGTTTAGACAACAATTTTAAAACTAAGTTGCATTTAATTATTTTTACAATTTTTTTTATATTTTTAACAATAAGTGTTGGTTGGGGTACTCTTATATGAGCCTTTGCGAAAAAACTAGACTTAACTATTTTCATATGTATCATGTTGTATATTTCTATTGTAAATCCTTTTCATGAAGTTAAATTTAGTGGTAGAAAAACTCCCCTCACCCTTAAAGTCTAAAAAAGAAGCTAATGTCCATTGATAAGAACCACAACCAATTCCACCACACAAATGATGGATCAAATCCAAGTTTAACTTGGTTTAGACAACAATTTTAAAACTAATTTGCATTTAATTATTTTTACAATTTTTTATTTTTTTTTAACAATAAGTGTATTGGAGTACTCTTATGTGAGTCTTTGTGAAAAAACTAAACTTAACTATTTTCATAGGTGTCATGTTATATATTCCTAATGTAAATCATTTTCATTAAGTTAAATTTAGTGGGGGGAATTCCCCTCACCCCACAAAATCTAAAAAAGAAGCTAGTGTATATTGATAAGAACCAATTGCACCAGACAAATGATGGATCAAATTAAGAAGCCACATGACAAAAGTAATGAGCCCATTGATATGAATATGAATGGGTTAAATTAATAGAATTCACAAGTTAATTGAATATTCCAAAAGGCAATGGCAAAATGAGCATAGGGAGGGGATTAGTACATAGTTTGAACAAGATGAGTCAACAATAGGGCTAGTAACTTATGAAAATATGACAACCCTAAAATCATTGACCACAATTTACAAAATAAGATAGAAGAGAAAATTGCACCACACAACTGATGGATCAACAAAAATAATGAGTTCATGATATGAATATGAATATGAATGGGTTAAAAAAATAGGATATATAGTTAATAATGAGTTCATTGATATGAATATGAATGGGTTAAATTAATAGGATATATAGTTATTAGAATTCACGAGTTAATTGAAGAGAAGATTCTTTAAGGCATTCTAAAAGGCAGTGGAAAAATGATCATAGTTTGAACAATATGAGTCAACAATAGTGCTAGTAACTTATGAAAATATAACAGCCCTAAAATCATTCACCACAATTTACAAAATAAGTCAGTAAGATCAAAATCAAAACACCAAAAATGGAAAACAAAACAATCTTATCCACCTAATAAAATAGTAATGTAGAAGGATGAAGAAGACTTACTACTTGAAAAGAACAAGTACAAAAATGTGATTGGATATATTCCACCTTCGATATATTCCACCTTAAAGTTGATAATATCTAGGTTTCAAGAAAAGAGGGAATACAACTCATATTTTCTTAAAAGGTCAAGGGAATCATAAAAGATGAATGTAATGATTTAATGATATTGGTATTACATAAAAAAATCAATGTTGCTAAATAACTAAACCTTTTTGTGTATGCCACCAAGAACTAAACCTTTTTGTGTATGCCACCAAGAAACTCAGTTATGGTTATTAATGGACAAAAGGTTAGGACAATATCATGAATCCTAGCTTAAATTCAAGAATTGGAACTACGAACACGATTTGACATTCTCAATGAGATGGATATGGTGCAAGGTGTTGAATCATTGATGTGGTTGAGTACTTATACTATATGAAAAATTCAGAGTTTCACTAACATGTTCAACGCCATAAATTATATGATGTTGAAGGTTTCTCTCTCAAGAAAGGTGAATTACTATTAATGAAAGGAATGCAAGAACCATAGATGAAGTAAGAAATGTTATGAAGAAGCATCAATGTTTTTACTTTAAAAGCCAACTCAAAATGCTCTTGAATAAGATGCAAATAATACAAAAGAACTTTGCAACACTTAAGCAAAAATGAAGTCAAACCCCTAAAATTAGATAAACATAGTTGATGTCACCATGGAAACATGTCAAGCAAGAGAGAATCCTATTTATTTATTATAATTTGAGGACAAAGGGTGGCAATATAACAAAAATAAATGCGAACAATAATCATACTACTAAATAATATTCTTTGGGTAAATTAAAGGTGAAGGCCCATTGCCCCTTGTGATGAGTCCATCACGAGGCTCATTATAATGTCATCAATCTTATCATTTTTTACTCAATATATTGCACAATTGCATAAACACATATCCATCTTCAGTGTGTAGACATGATTTGTTTAATATGGATATTGGATTCATATTATAATATAAATAAAATGTTGGACACGGGATTAAACAATTGGATCAGTTAGGGCATTTCCCTCTAATTGCAATTCCATTGAATCCCACATGCAATCTCTCAAGTAACTATTTGTTCATTTTAATTGATAGAGGGGGTTTTCCATTTAAAATGCACATGTTTGATGTGTAGTGTTATATTTACAAAATTGAAATTCTTATTCTACTTTTTGCAAAATTTGAGAATATAACTACGAAGGTATTATGTGAAAATAAATGTGAAAATAGATGTGAAAATAAATTAGGATGACTCAAGAATCAGGGTAGTGGAAGGATTGAACCTAGGATGAAAATGAATATATGTGAAGTTTAATTCTATGTTATCTAAGAGATTTGTCGTTTATGTGTTTTTGTAGAAGAACATTTTTAACAATTTTCAGACCTACTTGCAAACTAGGGATAGAAAACTTGATAGAGTCAAATAACATAAGAAAATAACATGAAATTGGAAATAAGGGATAGAAAACTTGATAGAGTCAAACAACATAAGAAAATAACATGAAATTGGAAATAAATGTATTTTGAAGCTACTAAGCTTGTGGAGATCAAATTGTATAACACGATGAATATTCAATGCAAGATGTGGATGAAGCATCACTTTCTGTTTCTTCTTTCTCTCGTCTTTCATAAGCTTCATACATCATGTCCACCATTTTGGACATCCTGAGCATGGCCTCGTACATGTCTTTTCCATCCTCCATTGTTTCACGTTCAATCGTTGTTCACGCTCACAATTCGCATCAACAAGAAGACCGTTCTGATACCACTTGATCTGGGTCCGTCAGTTATCGGATTTACCCATGATCTTTTACTTCTGTGATGTTGTTAGAATTTCCTTTTAAAATAGCATAAAGGACACATGTGCATGTTGTAAAGAAGGGAAACAAGACAACCATCAACAGCATAAAAACACGAGACGTTGATACTAGAGTTCACCCAGTGTGGGATACGTCTTCAGGCTCGGTGTCAAAATGGGGTAGGCCGCTTCATATAGTGTTGGAAGATGTGAAGATGTACATGGATTCTGTTCATACAATGATCTGCTCTCAACATGAGTGGCTAGTCTCTTCACGATACGTTCTGCTACAGGAACTCTCACTCACAGTGGACCTTCTATTAGCATCACACTATCGCACATGACGCAAAAACAAGATCCCACAACATGCATTAAGCAAGGATCTAGAAATCATAATACATCTCACAGTAAAAGAGGCACATGATCAAACTGCATATACCTCAAACCCTAAAGCTGGCTGAAGAAGCGGATGCTCAACTGCTGAATCTAGCTGCACCGTCGAATTCGTGGGGTCCAGGGGCATATAATCGACTGTCCATGCTTGAAATATGACACCGTCACTCCATTCTGGAAAATGGCTGAAAATGGGGAGCTCTGCTGCTAAAATGGACATCGCCATAGGATTCTTGTCACCGAGAGGTGTAAAATCGACATAAAGTTTGTAAAAAATGGGCTCCGGAAATTTTTGGGCCTCAAGGAATCTTTATGATTCCCTCAATATTCCCTAAGATTTTGTTCTGCAGGGAATCTACAAATCTGCTGCTCGATTGACCATTCTGGATTTACCATCGCATTCCCTGCGAAATTATGGTTAAAATGACTGTAAACTTCATATCATTCTGACAAAATTAGAATTTACCTCCCCATGGAATCTTTCAGGGATCAAAGAATATTCTCTGCAAAAGATTCTTTGTCTCGAAAAGTGTCCCAGCATGGTTTCTCCTCTGTGGATGCGCTTATGGTTCCACCCCTAATTTGGGCTTAGCGTTCCGCTGCTCCACTCCGTTGTATGCAAATGAAATTTTTTGGGGTTTAAATATAAAGTGCTAGCAGATTTGACAAAGCCTCGGCCGTTGGCCTAGCGGCTAAGTCGAGCGGGTGATGTGGAGGCTGGTCGGGTGCAAACCACGCCCGCTCCATACTTAGCATATAGTAGACTTGGTGCGATTTTTTTTTGGACCATTGTAATGTATTCCGATTTTGAATATTTTTTGTTGTAACGTTGGTTGTAATGCAGTTGGTATTCACATTTGGGTAGTGGTGGTCTGTTATAACCGTCATTTTTAATACATGATCATGTGTTATGCTGAGCTGCCGCATTGGGCAGGTCGGCTGTCCCGGTCAGGGCAGGTTCAAATCCCGCCGACCCTTTCAATTGGTGCCATACTACATTTCCAGTTAACCATATATGTATATGGTTACAAATTTGTTGGGATATAATCACATTGAAATCTATTTGTTTGTTTTATGCCCATCCCACTTTAATATTCGTTGGAATGGCTTTAATATATAACTTTGTTTGTTTTTTTTATAATGTTTGTAATATGGTTCGATGAGGGTGGCGGGGTTCATGGCCCGCCACTCCTCTTTTTTATTATTTATTTTTATTTAAAACAAAATGATTATTTTTTATTTTAATGAAAATAAAGGTCGTTGGGAAAATTAACGAGGCTGCAATTTTGCCCATTTTCGAGAGTTGGGTTCCCTGCCGGTTGATGGTGAATTTGTGGGCACTTAAACCTGGCCCATTGCCCAACTTTGACTCGCTCTAACTTCTCCATACGGGCTCAGATTGGAGATCTGTTCACACCGTTAGAATCAGGGCGACAAGTACTTCAATCTGAACCTTGTTCGAGAGTAGTCCGACCACCTTGAATTTTGACCTATCATCAGCCCTCTTGGTCTTCTGAGGGTGTCTGGAGCCACCTGGATCAATGAGAAGGTGTATCAACTTACTGTACAAGGTAGGGTCTACGTAATTCTCCCTTGATGTGTCTAGCTTCCTCTAATTCATGATCATGGGTGTAGACATGGCTCTACAATATCGATGCAGTATTTCCCTCGCCTAAGGAAAATCTCACCATTTGTTTGTCGCACCTCCTTTCCTAGAAATTAGTGCATAAGCCCCAAATATTTCATCTCAAAATATCCCACAAGATCCCTCTTGCATTACTTTATGAGCCCTAGTGAACCTGTTAGAAATAAGTCATCCACGTACAAGACAAGAATGAGAACCTCACCCCTAACCACCAAGTAGTATAGGTCTGCGTCCACCTCACTCTTCACGAAGCTCATGCCCTACAATTATCTCTCGATGTGCTCATACCACTCCCTAGGAGCCTACTTGAGCCACTACAAAGATCTCTTCAACATGCACACATGGGTCTCTCTGTTGTGTGCTACAAAGCCTTCTGGTTGCTATATGTATACTTCATCGTCCAACTCACCATCAAGGAACATCATCTTGACATCCATCTGATGGATCTTCCATCCCATTTTTGTTGCTAATGAGATCACAACCTTGATAGAAGTATACCTACCACAAGAGCGAATGTATCCTTGTAGTCTATTCCCTCATTCTGAGAGAACCGCTTGGCCATAAACCTTGCCTTGTAATTTTCGATGCTGCCATCTGTAACATGCTTGATCTTAAATATCTAGCGTGATCCAACCATTGCTCTATCCATTGGTATATGTGCAACCTCTAAAAAATTGTTATGCGTGATTGAGGTATATTACTCAACCATCACATCTCGCCACACTTGCTACTGTGTGACCTCCTGGTAGATGTAAGGCTAGTTATCTACTAACTGAATGACCAATGCCATGTATCCAGTGTACCTATCTAGTTGTCTCCACTCTCTAATACCCATTCTAGGAGTCCACAAAAACTGATCAAAATCTGGATTATGGGCAAAAATTAGCTAAAAATGAAATTGCTTAGAATTGTACCAAACTAGATTCAAAGCGACCGACATGTCGCAAGGAATCCAACGCAACTTGTTTCGTTGAAAACCGAGTTCGGATAAAGGAGTTATGGTCTGTTGATCGTCGTTCAGAACAGGCAATTTTTTATAAAAAATATTGCAAAACAGATACAATTGATGAAATGGCAGTCCTGTCAACATGCAAAGAATCTTCTTCAATTTTTAGTCCAATGGGACCGTGACAAGTGGCACAATTGGATTCGCCAGTTTGGTTTTTGAAGGTAAAAATCGCCCAATGTCCTCCAAAGTTGAATGTGAGTTCATGATTATTATGTGTTGGAAATTAATTTTTTTAATATATTAAAGTTGGATTAATATTATATATATAATTAATATTTTATATGGTTTTTAAATAATCATAAATTATATTAATTTATTTATATATATAAGTATTAAATTTAAACTTATATATTGTTAAATATTTAAATTCCACATAAATTAAATAAACCCAAAGTCCATGTTTCATGTTTTAAATACATTTGAAAGGGTCGAATCATATTAAACTATATGGCAACGTATTAAAGTTTGGTTGGCATATATTTAAGTTTCGATCAAACCTTATGGTATGTCATATTATTATGGTCATATGTCAAACATTACAAAGGTCCGACATATTAAACGGTGGATACATGGGTCATATGTTATGGCTTATAAGCAAAGGTTGGAAGGTGTAAAAATATGTGTTACGAAATGTGGTAAGGAGGGGGCCATGGGCCTGGTTCTTAAAAACCTTTGCACAAAAACCTTATTTAAAGTGTGAAGCAGAGTCTGACGGCGGAGGGAGGGGGCTGAGGGAGGGGGCTAGCCCGTGGGGCCAGCCCCCGACCCACATGACCATACCACGTAATCGGAGGCAGGGGCTAGCGCTAAACGCACCATTAGCGCGTTAATCACGCAACTGAACTTCACTCAACCTTAATTTAATCTGCAAATTAATCTGGTGAAGATTTTGGCAGTCCACCATTTTCAGCGCCAGTTCTAGTTTTAGTGGAGCTAACTAGCAGTTGGCCATATTTAGTGGAGTTTTTTTAGGCCAGAATTGAATGAGGCCTATTTTGGTTAATTTTCGACCAATTTTTGCTCAAGGATAGTCATTATTAGTAGATTGGCATGCTCTGAATCCATTGGAATGTCTTGCAGAGGAAATGGAGCTCATCTACATGTTTTTTTGGTCACTTGAAGAATTTTGAAGCCTAGGGCCACTAGGAGGGAAGGTCATGCCCAGATCAGCTGAAGGTCATTTTCAGTGAATGAATATTCAATTTTTGATGTATTTGATGCTATGAACATAGTGGTATATTTTATAGAGGCATTGGAGCACATCTGTAGGTGATTTTTTCACTTTGGATATTAAATAAACCCATGGCCATCGATGTTGGAGGTCAAGCCTGGAGGAGTTGGTAAACTAATTCAGAGATTGGATAGTCATTTTTGGGGTATTTGAGTGTTTTGAAGCCAATGGAATAGTTAGAAATCCATTTGAGCAATACTTGTGCTTGTAATCAGACATTTGACTCATAATACCAAGAGGGCCTAGTTAATTAAAGCAGGTCCATGGAGATGTAGCCCAAGAGGGGTGAACTCCATCATCATCCATTGTGTTATGTGATTGTTGTGAGTTATTTCATTGCATTTAATTTGTTGTTTATGAGTTTTTAAAATCTAATTAACTCATAATTTTATCATCAAAGACACATGAAACTACACACATAAACCCCTTCACAAATGGTTAAATGAGGACGATCCTTAAACACATTTTTAATACTTATGAGGAAGCTTGCATAGAAATAACAAGTTTGACCATATTCATATCAAGTTGGTATCAGAGCAAAAAAAATAGCTCATTTTAGCTAAGGTTAGCTAATTCTTCTATAGCTATTGGTTGTTGAATTTGTGCAAGGAGAATTTAACAGTTTGCCAATTTTATGTGTGAAGGAGAAGGACAAGATTGAGAATCAGATTCTCAAATCGCAACAAAGAATATTTGTATGCATTGCATGTGTGATGGCAGCTTCATTAAGTGATGCTTCTAATCCATCTACCTTAGCAAAACTTTTTGATAAAGAGATGTTGCAGAAACTCTACATCATGATTGATAGGATGCAATAGAAGTATGAAGGTAAGGGGAAGAGCATTAAACTTCAAGACCAGTTGATTTCCATGAAGGAGGAGAAGCAAGAGATTCTTGAAAATTTGCATGAGATTGAGACTCAGCTCCATATTGCAAATGAGAACCTTGAAAGGATGCATGAGATGGAGACTCGGCTCCATGATGCCAAGGAAACCTTAGCCAAGCATATGCTTGAAAAATAGGTATGCAATTCAAGTTTACCTTCAATTTCCTATAAAAATTAATGTGTAAGTTATTTTGAAAGACACACTAGAGGAATAGGGTCCAAATTATTGTTGAATATGGGATATGAAATTAAAGGGTTAGGCAAACATGCACAAGGTATAGTTGAGCCAATTGTTGTTGAGGAAAGGCCTAAGTATTTGGGCCTTGGTTATGGACAACATGATGGAGAAAGCTATGAAGCCAAGAGGCACATGAAGGTGTTCCAAGAAGGATTTTCATTTCATGTCCATTACCTCAAGCTTGTGAAGATTGTGTTCATGAGGAATGCAAAAGTTTTACACTCACTTTGCAAGAATGTTCTCATAAGCATGCAACTAATGAGAATGGCGAACAAAAGGATGTTGAAAGCTCTAAAACCATTGAAGCAATTGTTGGTATTCCTAAAAGAGCCACTACATCATCAAATTCACCTCCTCAAGAAGGTGACAAAGGTGAATGGTCAAGATATAATTTTTCTTTTAATCAAGCTACTTTTGATTATGATAAACATGGCAAATTCTCACATAAGATTTGGAGAAAAGTTGCATGTTCCTTTTTGTGGTTTGGATAACCATAATGTTTCAATGTGTTGGAAGAAGATAGCCATGCACATGAAACTTTTAAAGCAAAGGAGGAAGGAAGTCAAAGACAAAGCAAACCATGTTGAACATAAGAGGCAATTATTTGGCACTCATTGCCATAAGCACGGTCATCTTGTAGACAAGTGTTGGACTTTGTATCCAGCAAGTCATCCACGACATTTGAAGAAAGTGGAGAGAGAATGGAAAGAATGGAAAAGAAGATTCCATAATTGATGTGGGTCAAGATGATTCACATGATGATGATGTATAGCTGAAAGAAGCGCCATTGAAATGTTTTGGTAAGAGATGGTTATATTTCTTATCCAATTAAGGCTTTGCATGTCTTTTGATTGATGCATTTCTTTGCCAATGGAATGCATGTTGCATGTTACGCCAAGAAGGTGTTTGAAAGTGGAGTTATGATTGACTCACTTTGTTGCAACAAAATTTGTTCATTTTAACTTTAAGTACATGTACATATGATTGGGGTTCTTGTACTTATGATTGTACTTGTGAGAGAGTTGAAGAATTGTATACATGCATGAGAGTTTGTGTGTATGAGCAATGGAATTTTGATGGTTTCATTGTGTTGAGGAGGTAAATCCCCTCTGCGGACAGAGGCGATCCCTACTAGCCCAGCAGGGGTCTAGCAACAAACAAACAATTCTATGACGCAAGCTCCTAATTACGAATGAAAGACTTGGAATAGAAGCCTACCTGGATTCCAACGCTATGATCTGAAGAAGAAGTGTCCCCGTCCTTTAGCCCTGGCAGATCACAATCCTTCCACGATCTCCGCGGATGAACACCTGCACACAGAAGAAACGAACAGATACAAGCATAGGAACCAGCATACGTAACTAAACATCGGTGAGAAAAGATATTACTCGCATTAACATGATGGAAAAAGGAGTGGAACCATAATCATAGTCATCTATTAAAATGATAAACGAATAGAAGTTACAACCAAGTTCTGACGTCGCAACTTCCTTCGAACGGGTCTCCGGTCGTCCACGTCTCGCAAAGCTCGCCAAGGGAAAGGGAAACCTCTCCTGAGTCTCGTAACAATGGTCTCCTCGCTTGAATGGGCCTTAAGGGAAAGAAGGGATTCTTTACGACACAAAGGCACTTGGGAATAAGGAGATGCAAAGCTTCAGCACTTCAAGACTAGCTTGCCATGGATTTGAGCAGGCTTTTATAGATGGGGAAGGAGGGAGTTGGGATCCCTATTATTATGGGATTAGCCCTATCAACAAGGAAGGTTCCATAGAAGGTGGCAAAACCACTTCCCTTCCATAGAACTCCCGCAGCCAAACCTCCCAACTCAAGATAGGCAATGGTTGTGAGTTTGTTTGAACTCAACTTCCGCCATCCATATTTAAAAAGCAGTCCCTAAAATGGGTGGCGCGATTGCTGCTCTATGACAGAGCGCCAAGTGGCGCGACCTCTTTACAGGATTTCCCTGATTGGCGCGAGCACTGAACTGTCTACCCGCGCCAATGCAAAAAGAGCTATTTTTCATGAGTTTTGCAAGGAGATGTCTCAAGGGAAAATGAAGCTCATACTCAGAGGGATGCATTGATGATGTTTTCAAGGCATGATAGTGTTCACAGGTCACATAATGGGTCCTCCATTGTGCGGGACGGGGAATGGTAGGGACGGTGACAAATTACTGTGTAACGGATGCCCCCTAAAGCATGAGGCCTGAGAGAGAGAGGGGTGAAATGCTTTACGAGAACATGTCCAACTGAAGGCCCGCCGTCAGAAAACCTGCGCAGAAAGATACAACTGATATCTCAAGTACATGATGTATATATATGGTATGGACGCAGCCATCCGAACAGAGTATGCTATAATCCGGATCCAGGGTATGGGCGCAGCCATCCAACTAAGATCAAACAAATAGACTCGGGTATGGTCGCAGCCATCCAATCATGAGTCATGTACATAATGACAATAATCCACAATCGCAGCCTGGATTACAACAGACACAATCCAGGGTCTTGCGCTCCATCTCGACCCAAACAAGTACAAGTTCGAGCATGTGAGTATGTGAGCTGATGTCGAACATGCAAGAACATCGTCTGATTACCAGCCAATGATGAAAGCTGTTAACAGACGCGAGAGAAACCACCAATAATGACAATGGTCCTCAAGGTACTACGGGTACAATCTACGGCGTGTGAATAAATGAGTTGACGTCGAACACCCGCAGAATCATTCGATCGGAAGTCAATGATGTAAACTTCACGTCGAATGCGACGAACCTGCCATTGAGGCATGCAGGCTCCAAGGTACCATCAGGAGTCTCTAGACCAACTTACTGGATAATGAGTTGAAGTCGACAGGAAGTGACCTTGATCGAAGGTGGGCCATAATGATTCCCACATCATCGACACGAGACAGAGGAACATGATGTTTTGTTGTGAATCAGGATCGTATGAGAAACAGAGGAAGGTTGATATTTGCAGAGGCCAACTTCTCTTGAACACATGAACGGCACGACAGTGGACTTGGCAGTATTTGACATCAATGGATCAGAGGTCATGGTGACGAGGCAGTGAACAGATGAGAGGTCAAAAGAGATTACCCAAACCCATGGAGGCAAAGTGAAGCAACGAGATGAGATGTCCCCAACCCGACACGAATGCAGACAAGTGCCATGTTCAAGAGCGACATACTGCCAACGACAACGACGATGGTTCCATTTTTCCCCCACCATTTCTGGCGAGTACCCCAATTATTTTTGATAACAAGCTTGAAGGGGATAGCATATTCTTGTGATATAAGTCCGCCCTTCGGGCGAATCCATCCTAGTGCATTTAACGAGTCCTAGGAAGGAGAAACTCGGAGAACGTCATTTCGATGAAATCCAATGTCATCAGGGTTTAACGAGTCTGACAAAGGAAGAACTCGGCGTCTTTTCATGTTTAGAGAGTTTGAAAAGACAGCGGAAAAGAAAACTCCACGAGTCCCTTTTCGTAAATAGTTCCCCAGATCCGAAAAGGTAGAAAACAATATCCGGGAAAACCTCCTAGTCGCGATAGGCTAGGGTATTCCTTTTTCGTAATCAATCCATCCCAGCCCGAAAAAGGGTTAAACTTATACTGAGTGAATGTCGATTCGTGTCCATTTTAACGAGATCGAAACGACAAGGGCCTCGGCAATCTTTTCATATTTAGAGAGTCAGAAAAGAGCTGAAAGATGACTCCAGAGTGACTTTTTCGTGTATTTACCGAGTCCGAAAAAGTATAAAATATAACTCGTTTCCACCTTTTAAGTCGCAAAAAACCTGCTGCTGCACATACCAAGCAAGCGTAAAATCCATTTTCGACATAATACATGCAAATATTTGACAAAAATAACTTTTAAAGCTCATTTAATGTGAAAAAGTTATAAATATGTCTAATTGGTAAAAAATGAAATTACTTTTTACTATTTACCTTGTGGAAAGCAACAGTGGTCCATTTGGAGCAGAATCTTCTGACGGTGATCGCGACCAATCCAGGCAACCATTCAGCGTCTCGTCTGTCACAGGTAAGAGGCGCTCCTTTTCTCTTCATTTCCATACATTTTTTAATGATTTCCCTTCATAAATCAGTTATGTAAGGGCACTTTTAAAATTTTAGGGCCGGGCCCAGTGGCGCGGGTATCGGGCACGGACCCGCGCCACTGAGCTCTTTTTACCAAAAGGCCCGCGCCACCTGGCGCGACTGTTAGCAAAACAGTCGCGCCAGCGGCGGAACCCAAAATTTCGCCTAAAATTCCGATATTTACACCAAATTCCTTGAAATTTGAAGCTCACAAAGATCTAATCAGGGGCTTTTGACCATGTGAATGCAGATAAACACTCAAAATGGCAATTGAATGGAAGGAACGAGAACACGGAGATGAGGATGAAGAGGCCATGCAAAGCCAGGCTTGCATGAACGCTCTGAGAGACTGCGGATTGAAAAATTTCTTCCTCACGCCATGTTTACGAGCTCAGCCCGAGCTTCTCCAATATCTAATCAACATTTGGGATGAAAATGACCAAGTATTCAGAATACGAGACCAGGTGCTGGAATTGGAGGTCACTGACATTTATTTCATTACTGGATTGTCCCGCAGAGGTCCAATCCCTGTACTGACTGGGAGCAGACCATTAGGGGAAAAGATGGAAGAGGTAATGGCGCGGGTGTGCCGAGGGGCACAAACAGGATCAGGAAGTAAGAAAGTATACATCTCCACCATCCCTGATCTAGCACTGAGAGTAGTTCTCCACACCATTACGCGAGCTGCTGGGTCGCAGGCTCCGCACGAGGCCACGAAGACTCAACTCCTGTTAGCCTCAGAATGCATGGGTCCCCGACTGTATGATTGGGCAACAGCTGTGACCATCAATATGAAAAGGCAGCTCACAAAGTGCAAACGGGGGAAACTGAAGCAGTTTGGGTATGGTTCCATCTTGGTATCGTTCATTCTGGAACGCATACCAACCTTCCAGGGCCAAGAGGCCCATGTGGCGAGTCCGGCACCATGAGAGCCGCGAATGGCTCGCTGGGCAGCACTGATGCCCAGATCTGGAGGTGGCCAACAGATGTCCTGGAAGCCAGAGTTCTTTAGGTGGCTACGGCGCCAACTGATCGTTGTGGAAGATTGGCCCTATTCGGGAACTGACTTTACGTTAGACCCAGATCTCCCACTACCAGAATGGGATGACTGGGACGAGGAGCTGGGTAAGACCTCAAATTTTTTATTTCATGTTTATATGTTTTTTTTTGTTAATACACACTTGTCTTAACACAATTATATATGCATGCAGATGTAGGACCTGAGAGACCAGCCGGGATGTCTCCTATCTCCCGGAGGACACCACTCGCCCCTGAGATCCAGGGGGAAGGCACCGGAGGAGAGGCACTGGTCCAGAACCTCGAGGGGATTGCCCATGGGATCCCAGACTATGCCCGGCTGTCAGACGTACCGATGGAGTACCAGCGCCATACGGTGGGAGTTCCAAACCGGCTCCACCGAATCCTGAGGCGGCTAGTGCGTGTAGTGACGTGCTATCATGAGCACCATGCGGATTAGTCTCTAGGATTTAGCTACACCTATTTTTGAGAGACACAGTGTCTCAGGATGTATTAAGACAATTATGTATATTTTTTGAGTTTTGTGATGCACACTGTGCAAACATTTCGACACACATATATATATACCTATGACTATTTCTGGATGGATCTTTCTTTACATATGATGATGTTTTTATATGTCATGTGAATGTCTAATACAAATGTAATCTAATGTATCAGTTACATAACAAACGACCCAATGCGAAATGTATTCACACAATGTATCTAATCACACATTTCATTTTTACGCAAGCTTAAAAGCACACATGAACCGACACATATGCAAACTATGCTTGAAATGAGTTTTATTTTTATGCAAGCTTAAAACACAAACTATGCTTGATAATAAGAAAGACGGGCATGCCCCCCAGCATGTTGTCTCAAATCGCGGCACATGCCCCCCAAGCTTCACTCGATTGAAAATGGAGTGAAGATTGAACACACACGAGATTTGAGCTGAAACTGACAAAACTCGAATTGAATATGCTTGTGTTTCATTATTTTAACAAGGTTGACACACTTAAAAGAACTATCCTCGAACAGCTTGTTTCATTGTTTTTAGGAGCTTGACACAAGTGGAGGAACCATGCTCCAAGATCCTAATTTCATTTTTTAAAGAGCTTGACCCAGGGAGGAAACCATGCTCTAACCGACTTACATCAAAATGAACAAGAAGGCAGCGCTTCCAAGAGTTCCACTCCCGATGGAAGGAAAACATCCTGGAAGTCAGGACCCAATGCCCCCAGCACATTATGCACAACGGCATCATCACTGAGCACAGGCACGGGGTAAGTAGCCACATAGTTGACCTGCGGTGGGGCAGAGACAACAGGTGGATAAAAACCAGGAGGGGGTGATGGCGGACCAGTTGCCACAGTAGGACCAAAGAATGACAGCTGATCAATGGTCACGATCCTTCCTTCATGCGGAAAACAGGCCACACGAAAGAGGGAGGAGACGAGCGCTCCCATGGCATATGTGTAATCGCGCCCCAAAAGCAGATTGAAATCCAAGGGGCCTGGAACGACCATCACGTCCATATGGACGGTTTTGCCTCCCAAAGTAACAGGTAACCTTGGAAGGATCCCCAACGGTTGACTCGTTCTTCTATTGAATGTCAACAGATTCTGTGTAACAGGCGCAAGCGGTGGTGAACCGAAAGCTTGCCAGGTAGTTGATGACAGAATACTAACAGAGGCACCTTCGTCTATAATGGTGCTGGGTACGACTAGACCAAGAGCCTGTATTGTGATCTCGAAAGGCACATAAGACGGAAGGCGAAATCCTGCAAATCGACTCCAATCAAAGGAGGCGACCAAACTACTCGGAGGGGCTACCATCGAAATGCGAAGGTATTCCCCTGATGTTACGGTAGAAGAAGCATCCTCCATGACCTCCATCTCGAAGGCGGGAGGGATATCCTCTGGAGCCTCCATCATGGGAGGCGGAGGAGGGGCTTCTTGAAGTACAGGGACAGGAGAATATTTCTCCAAGTCTGAAGAATCTGAAGAGATCAGAAGGACATGGGGGGTGTGAGGTCCACTCTCGACAGAAAAGACCTGGTGCACCGTGGACGGGGCCAGTTCAACCGATCCCACGACCAATGGTTGGTCGGGGATGGATTCGTGAATTTGAATTTCTGGGGGAGTGGGATCGACCAAGGATAACTCTTGACCAATCATGGGATCAGCTGGCGGAGGACTCGAAGAAAGCCGATTATAACCAGGTGGAAGGCGTGGTGTAGAACCGGTCGGGTTGTCCAAAACTAGTTTGGCTTCATCCATATAAGGACAAAGGTGAATGGCATGGTGCCCTTCACACAAGTTGCAGGGATTGGTGATCTTACCCTGCTTCTTAGGAGTCTTATCAGTACCAGATGAATACGTGCCCCCAACCTGGCTCCCGGAAGTCAAAGGCAACGGCGGTCGGCCGTCGGACCATGTTTCGAGCACCTTGGGAATGCCAGGGCAGTCTCGAAGCAAATGGTCTCCTGCGCACAACATGCATGGGAACTTGACTTTCCGCGGAGGGTCGGAGGGCCTATCAAGATGAGATTTCTCATGGACAGTAGCTATACATTTAGCCTCTCGCTTATCAGACTTCTTCTTCTTTGTCTTCTTCTTCTTCTTCTTAGCCACCTGGTTACTTGAATCCAGACTTTCACCAGGCGAAGTAGCAGAGGAGGACGCAGAAACAGGCGAAGAAGGGGAGAGGTCCACCTTGGAATCAATATGAGGTTGTTCAGGTGGAGGAACTGATTGAACAGTAGTGGAGACATTCGGGACAACAGAGGTTGAGAACAACCAAACAGGCAACCCAACAGTTAACCCGGGAAGGGACAACGTCGCCATGTAAGGAGCACCAACATTTCCAAAAGGAGGAAAATGACCAGGATTCCCTTCTGAGGGGATTCCTTGGTTGGTGAACTCCGAAAAAGTTGCCATCAAACTCAAAACCACACACGGGCTGAAAAAGAGTTAAGGGCACACGATCAAACGGTCAACAAGCAATATCTAAGCAGGCGTGTAATCGTGGGTGATTAATTTTACCACATTGGAAAGTAAGAAATTCTACCGTTTCATATTTTAAGAGTCGAGAAACGATAAAAAGATGACTCTATCTCTTTCGGAGTTGACACAAGCGTGAAAGGACAAGCGCTTGACGGTCTTTTCAAGTTTAGGGAGTCAGAAAAGACCAAATGACTGCTCAGGAAAAACTAGGCACAAAGGGTGTACCAAATATCCGTGAACTGCAATATACACCTTGGTTTCGAAAATGAAACAGAAATCGACCAAGGACTTTCCGTACGTGCAGGTAGTCTCCCCGAATGCTGTGTTCGGTGTATCACGGGTATAGGGCGGCAGACTCGGCTTCTTGTGGATAAAGGATTGAAAACCTATAGGGGTCTCCCTTTATATACGCGACAGTACGGGGAGCGCAAGTCCGTACTAGTGCTGTCTAAAGCCAACAGGCGAACGACAGCTGCTAGGTTTAACGACGCCGGAACACGTCTCTAGCCTAGACCTTCTAAATATGTTTCGCTAAGTTCCAATGTTGCCTTAGGTTAATTGAATAAATTTTACAGTTGATCTTCAATTAAGTTTCAATTTCCAGGCCCTATCGTATGTAGTGTCTCGAAAGACTCCTAAATGCAAGCTATATGCCACAGTGCAACATTTCGTTCGATGAAAACTAGTTAAATAAGAGTTGAGAGATTTTATACAAACGAAATGAACGGAGTACAAACAATAATGTTTCTAATGCAACTAATGCAATTGCACACTTTTCATTCAAACACTAATCACTAGCGATATGGAAAAAGATCACAATTTGCACTAATTAACAAAAGCAAGAGAGATTTTTTTTTAATTTTCAATGTTTAATGGCTAATGTGCACTGAAAACAAAAGGAACAATTTGGGAAATGATATCCAAGAGAGCGAAACAAACAAAATTCACTCAACAATGCAATCAATCAGATCTCTAAATCGACCCAAAGTCTCTCAAATCGAAGAAAGACTCAAAAGCTTCCGATGGACCGTGTGATCTAGGTCCAAAGCAAGGGCAAACGAATTCCGAATGAAGGAACAAACAATCACTCAAAAGACGCAGCAAAACAATCAAAGACTGTTAAGAGAATGCGGAGAACAAATCAACAAGTTGACAGGACAATCAAGACACCTAAACTCCCAAGGAGGGCTCGATACACTAAGCCACTAGATGCCCTAGGGCTCAAAACGTGAAATCGGTAGATAGAAGCAAACAACCCAAGGACAGAGGTGAATTCCAGCCAAACAAGACTCCAACACACTCAGACAGTCGGGAAATCAAGAAGAGAAGCACTGGTCAAGTCCAGAAAGCTAAAAAAATGAAGAAACTCAAAAAAGTCACAGGGGTGGCGCGACTGTGGGCTTGAAACTGGCACCAGAGACCAATTGGCGCGAGACAGACAAAGGCAACAAGCGCCAAGTGGCGCGACTGTCGGGTTAAAAACCGCGCCAGTCGAGTTCCTCAATAAAAAATAAAAATAAGCTATTCCAGAAGCAGACCAATACAAGCTAAGAAAACCAAGAAGCTAAAACAATGAAAGAATCCAACCCAGAAGGTTCATCAAGCAAGGAAAACGATCAAGGCGAACCGACATAAACGAGACAAGGAAAACCGGACGATCCCCAGCGGAGTCGCCAATTTGTTGAGGAGGTAAATCCCCTCTGTGGACAGAGGCGATCCCTACTAGCCCGGCAGGGGTCTAGCAACAAACAAACAATGCTATGACGCAAGCTCCTAATTACGAATGAAAGACTTGGAATAGAAGCCTACCTGGATTCCAACGCTATGATCTGAAGAAGAAGTGTCCCCGTCCTTCAGCCCTGGCAGATCACAATCCTTCCACGATCTCCGCGGATGAACACCTGCACATAGAAGAAACGAACAGATACAAGCATAAGAACCAACATACGTAACTAAACATCGGTCAGAAAAGATATTACTCGCATTAACATGATGGAAAACGGAGTGGAACCATAATCATAGTCATCTATTAAGTAATAAACGAATAGAAGTTACAACCAAGTTCTGACGTCGCAGCTTCCTTCGTACGGGTCTCCGGTCGTCCACGTCTCGCAAAGCTCGCCAAGGAAAGGGAAAACCTCTCCAGAGTCTCGTAACAATGGTCTCCTCGCTTGAATGGGCCTTAATGGAAAGAAGGGATTCTTTACAGCACAAAGGCACTTGGGAATAGGGAGATGCAAAGCTTCAGCACTTCAAGACTAGCTTGCCATGGATCTGAGCAAGCCTTTATAGATGGGGAAGGAGGGAGTTGGGATCCCTATTATTATGGGATTGGCCCTATCAACAAGGAAGGTTCCATAGAAGGTGGCAAAACCACTTCCCTTCCATAGAACTCCCACAGCCAAACCTCCCAACTCAAGATAGGCAATGGTTGTGAGTTTGTTTGAACTCAACTTCCGCCATCCATATTTAAAAAATAGTCCCTAAAATGGGTGGCGTGATTGGCTATACATAATGACTGACGCCAATCGCGCAGCCTCTTTGGGATTTCACGATTATTTGTGACAACTGGTATCTACCGCGCCAATGCAAAAAGAGCTGTTTTTCATGAGTTTTGCAAGGAGATGTCTCAAGGGAAAATGAAGCTCATACTCAGAGGGATGCATTGATGATTTTTTCAAGGCATGATAGTGTTCACAGGTCACATAATGGGTCCTCCATTGTGCGGGATGGGGAACGGTGACAAATTACTGTGTAACACATTGTGCTTGAACATACATGAGTAATTGACTTGTGTTGGTCGATTGCTTTGCTTAACATGTATGTTGTCAACTTGAGAGTGTTGATCATTTACACATGCATGAGTGTCGACATGTGTTGGTCTATTGTATGCTGCATGCATGTCATATGGACTTGGAAGAGTTGATTTTGTCTCCAAAGATGACAGGAGATGTTGACGAAGTGCTTCATGAGATGTGAAATTCTTTTTGTTTTGGGAAAGGAATCGTCAAGTTTTTTATACATGCTTATGCTTGACTTGAGAGTCAGCCTTTTGAAGAGGCATGTTTTTTTTTACTTGTGTTTGGTCGATGAAATTTTGACACCCAGATGTGAGAGTACATGGCGATGTTCACATGATGTGAAATTAGTTGCTTTGAAGGAGCAAGAGGATATGTCATCAAGTTATGTTTCTTGCATGTGTGTTTGTGACAAGATGTCAAAGAAAAGTTTGCAACCATTGTAGACCATGTTATGTGTTGACGCCAAGAAGAGAAGGAGATGGCGAATGCATTCTTCCACATGTGGAATTTGGAACCGTGGAGGTAAAAGAATGGTCATTTCTTTTATTGTTTTTACCAATGTTGGAAGCTATTTGTTGTAGTTCACTCATTGTGCAAAGGAGGAACATGATTCTCAGTGGGAAGGCACCGAGGAATCAATTTCGTACATCAAAATTGTTATATCAGCAAGTAGCCAACAAGTGTTGGAATGGGTTAGCAGCAAAAGGAGAACAGTGGTTGAAGATCCAATCCATTTGCAAGGCAAGGCAAGGCATGTTAGTGGACAAGAGGTTGTCAAAGCAATTTCTCCAAGTAGAATCAAGATGATATAACTTGGAAAATAGAAGAGAGTTCAGCTCTTATGAGATAACCATATTTTGTGGTTCCAAAAGCATGTCAGTGGGAAGGAGTGATCAAAATTTGGATCAGGGTAAAAAATTAGCTCAAAAATGAAAGTGCTCAGAATTTCACCAAACTAGATTCAAAGAGATTGGCCCGTCGCAAGGAATCCAATGCAATTCGTTTCGTTGAAACTGAGTTCAGATGAAGGAGTTATGGTCTGTTGATTGTCATTTAGAACAAACCATTTTTTATAAAAAAATATTGCAGGACAGGTACAACTGATAACATGGCAGTCCAATCAGAATGCAGAGAATTTTCTTCAGTTTATAGTCCAATGGGACTGTGACAAGTGGCACAATTGGATTCGCCAGTTTGGTTTGTGAAGGTAAAAATCGCCCAATGTCTTCCAAAGTTGAATGTGGGTTCATGATTATTATGCGTTGGAAATTAATTTTTTTAATATATTAAAGTTGGATTAATATTATATATATAATTAATATTTTATATGGTTTTTAAATAAACATATATTATATTAATTTATTTATATATATAAATATTAAATTTAAACTTTATATATTATTAAATATTTAAATTCCACATAAGTTAAATAAACCCAAAGTCCATGTTCCATGTTTTAAATACATTTTAAAGGGTCGAATCATATTAAACTATATGGAAACGTATTAAAGTTTGGTTGGCATATATTTAAGGTTCGATTAAACCTTATGATATGGCATATTATTATGGTTCATATGTCAAACATTACAAAGGTCCGACATATTAAACGGTGGATACATGGGTCATATTTTATGGTTTATAAGCAAAGGTTGGAAGGCGTAAAAATACGTGTTGCAAAATATGGCAAGGAGGGGGTCAACGTCGGGCTTGAACCTGTGACCTCACCCCGACACCGTGCTCTATTACCGTTGGGCCATAGGACTATTTCTTGAAAACCTTTGCACAAAAACTTTATTTAAAGTGTGAAGCAGGTTCCGATGGCGGAGGGAGGTGGTCAACCCGTGGGGCTAGCCCCCGACCCACATGACCATACCACATAACCCGAGGCAAAGGTCAGTGCTAAACGCACCATTAGCGCGCTAATCACGCAATTAAACTCCACGTAACCTTAAGTTAATCTGCATATTAAGTTGGCAGAGCTTTTGGCAGTTCGCCATTTTCGGTGCCATTTCCAGTCTTAGTGGAGCTAACTAGCAATTGGCCAGATTTAGTGGAGCTTTTCTAGGCCATAATTGAATGAGGCCTATCTTGGTCAATTTTTGCTCAAGGATAGCCATTATTAGTATATTTTCATGCTATGAATCCATTGGAACAGCTTGCAAAGGTAATGGAGATCATCTACAGGTGTTTTTGGTCACTTGAATAATTTTGAAGCCTAGGGCCACCAGGAGGGAAGGCCATGCCCAGATCAGCTAAAGGTCGTTTTTAGTGAATGAATAGTCAATTTTTTATGCTATGAACATAGTGGTATAGTTTATAGAGGCGTTGGAGTACCTCTGAAGGTGCTCTTGTCATTTTGGAGATCAAACAAGCCCGTGGCCACCAGTGTTGGAGGTCAAGCCTAGAGGAGTCGGTAACCAAATTCAGAGATTGAATAGTCATTTTTGGGGTATTTGAGTGTTCTAAAGCCAATGGAACTGTCAGAAAATCCATTGGATCAATACTTGTGCTTGTAATCAGACATTTGACTCATTATACCAAGAGAGCCTAGCTAGTTAAAGCAAGTCCATGGAGATTTAGCCCAGGAGGGGTGAATTCCATCATCATCCATTGTGTTATGTGATTGCTGTGAGTTATTTTACTGCATTTCATTTGTTTTTTATGGGTTTTTAAGATCTAATTAACTTATAATTTTATTATCAAAGACACATGAAACTACACACATAAACCCCTTCACAAATGGTTAAATGAGACGATCCTTAAACACGTTTTTAACACTGATGAGGGAGCTTGCATAGCAATAACAAGTTTGTCCATATTCAGATCAAAAACTCCAGAGCATCCCTAAGTGCTTGGTGAACCTCGCGGTTCTTCCGACTAAATGTAGAATTAGGAATATCCACCTCTTAATCCTCCATCTGCATAGATATCCTTGATATATTGAATTTTTTGCTCTATACTCTACAAAGTCTCAAGAACACCTACACATGAGCTAGTGTTCGTACTCATGACAATACTCGTGCTCTACTACCCTTTCTCTTATTTCTCAACTCTAGGAGCTTCTACCAGTTGCTCACTCTAATCATCAGTTGCTTAAAAATATTTAGACCTCCTGTATGCCTTGTCCTCTAGGAACTTGACATCTCGATTGACTATAATCCTCATGGTCCCTGGGATGAAAATTTTATATGCCTTAGGGGTCGCATTATATCCAATGAAAAATCCTTTCTTTGCATTCTGATCTAGTTTCGAACTTGTGTCTCCTGGAATGTGACAATACACTACGCTACCAAATATCCTAAAATGACTGACATATGGCCTCTTCCCTATGAATGCTTCCTCCGTTGTCATCTTACCCAGTGTTCTATGTGGAACTCTTTTCTGTAAGTAAATTGTTGTGATACATACCTCTACCCATAAGTAGCGTGGAAAATTCTGGTCATACAAAATCATTCTCGCAACCTCCGAAATAAAACAATTCTTCCTCTCAGCAACCCCATTCTATTATGGGTTGTAAGTAACCATCCACTCTCTTAATGCGTGCCCTAGTACAGAACTCTCGGAACTCCTTTCTTGTATAATCACCTCCATTGTCTGACCAAAGAACCTTGATCTTTCTACTTGTAGCATTCTCCACTAGATCTTTGAACTCCTAAAAGTGACTGAAGACCTCATCCTTGATCTTCGGGAAGTATATCTAGGCCTTCCTAGAGAAATCATCGATAAAAGTAGTGAAGTACTCATATACCTTGAGAGACTTTGTTCACATCATCCCACATATATCTGAATGCACTAAGTCAAGAATACCCTGAGATATCGTGTCACTCCTTGGAAAAGTTGCTTTTGCAAACTTCCCTAACACATATCCTCTGCAAACGTCGTCATACTCCATTCTCACCTCTGGAACACCTAACACCTTCTCATGAACCAATCTAAGTGATCCATGACATATATGGCCCGTCCTCCTATGTTATAGGTCCCCTTAATCCCTTAGGTTTCTATTGTTAACCAATGCCTTGGGAGTGTCCATTTGCAACCTGTGCAACTGACCACTCCTAACTCCAATTGCTATAAGTGATATCTAATACCTGTGCATGATTAGCACTTTTTACCCCTCTGAATATAGCATTATACCATTTATCCTAAAGGATATATACAAAAATCAAGTTCATACTCAATCCTGGCACATGCAACACATCATGAATTAGAATCAGCTTGCCATTCTCCCTCTGAAACAGAACAATCTCTCTTGCAACTGGGTTTCACTTGGACATGTTCCCCATCTGGATTTTAAATCTCTTCTCCTCCTCCTTATAACCGGAGAAGTACTCTCTAACTCATGTCATGTGAAATGGTGCCCCACTATCTATATACCAGACTCCCTGTGACGTCAAGCTAGATAGGCAAGCAATCAATGCGAGCTCATATGCACTCACTAAAGTTGTTGTATGCTTCTTTCCCTTATTCTCAATGTTCTTCCTTTATGGAAAATTGTTGACATAGTGGCCGAACTCGTAATATCCATAGCATTTGTATCACACCTGCTTGTCTAATTGAAGGTGGTTACTAGGTTACCCAACTCTCAGTGCATGGTTACAAGAATGGGGTAATTTGTTTTGGTCTTATCAACACACCTTCTGGGAAACCTATTCAAATTGTCAAGAACCTTTGTGTGGTGACTGCCACTCTGCCATTAAGTTGATTTCCAAGATCGTTATGTGATAAATTATTGTAAGAAATAGCAATCAAGTCCATCATTTCAAAGATGGGAAGTGTTCTTATGGGGATTGTTGGTGATACTAGTTGCAACATGATATTAGCATATTTGAGTAATAAGTTTAGGCATGATTTAAACCTTCCACTGGCAGCCTACAATAATATATTACTATTCAAAATGTAGTGTATGGAGATCCTTTATATCACTTTTGGACCGATATATGCTAACTAGCTATACAAGTGGAGGTTTATTGGAAAGGTAAAATAATTGTCTGGCAAACTACGCATTGAATGAATTATAGGAGCTCAAACTGTCATCTCTGCCTTGTGGCCCTCTGGACCATAGTTTATGGATTTTAAATTCTATAATTTTTCAGGTCATTATACTAATTTGTCCACGAATTAGTGCTTCCATATTTTATTCCAATTTGAAAAACACGTATTATATTAAACAAAGGATATACAAGGAAGATTATGCAGAAGGAGCAACAAAATTAAAATATGCTTCTTCACTTGTAACAAAAGCATCTACCGTCTTACAATCTCTAATAAAGAGAGAACCCTTAGCCAGAAGCTGAGTACATATATCTTCCTTCGAAATCTTATAGAATCACAAAACATAATAACCTTATTGTCAAAAATACATTGAACACCCAACTTTCTAGGTAGAGAATAAAATAGTGGCCCTGACATAGTTCCAAAGGTACATAAAATCTAAGAAAATTGATTGTTTGGAGTCACCCAATAATGAAACCCTCCAGTTAATAGCCCATTAAAAATAGAGGGGACTTTCATTTGAAGTTTATGCCAACAGATTTCGCTATCGGATGGTGTTATTGGATTTATAGGTCTTAGTTGCACTTTAATCATCGCAGAACCATGTCATTACATAAGCTTGTTATATTTGTACATGGATAAATTCCCTTTTGAATTGATTTATCTCACATGTAGGTACGACCTAGTACTCAACCTATGTAGATGGTGATGAAATTATTGTCTACTTGCTTAACTTAGATATCATATTAGATCCAAGAGTAGTACCTCGATGTAGATTGTAGAAATTTGCTGAATAATGAAGATTTATTCACCGAGATTATCCTGGTCACACACTAATTCGAATTCATGCATAACACATAACCTCTTCTACAATTGATCATCAATATGCGGAAATAGAAAGCAGTCACATGCGCTCATTAAAACATAATCAAGCACACATATCAACACAGTATGTAATGGGGAAAGCTTATAGCTGAAAACCCCAAGATATTTTGTATATTATAATGGAAGAGAACATGTAACAATACATAGCACAATACTCCTCACAAGTACTCAGTACTATCTCCAAAAGTTACACACAAACTAGCTCAGTTTTGAACAAGTCACGGGTTCAAAACTCCTCCACTGTTTGCTTGCCTCTACTGCGCAATCCAAAAGGATTATGGATGAGATCCAAGTTCGAATCCCACTGGCTCCAACTACGCAATTATCATTTGCAATATCCTCCAATTCTTGTGCAAATCTCATGCACAACTAATGTCACAACTAATAGCAAACCGGCTCTTTCACCTATCTCTTCCACTGGTCTCCACTGAACTATCCATGCACTGGTGTTAACTGATGTGTTCTTTAGTTGAATAATGAGTTAATAATTAGTGAATTAATTAATAATTAATTCACACCACTCATCTCTAGTGTATTAGCCAGTTAAAATAAATACAACTAGTTCAACTAAGTTAAACCAAACACAACTCCATCAACTCCTCAATCAACTCCACCAAAACTCTGCCACATGAGTCTAACTGAAGTCAACCATGCAATAGCTCAACCAAACCCATAGGAATAGCATAATTCCTTTGTCAGCTGCATGGGCCACATCCGTAGCTCAAACTGAAGTGCGCCAAGAGAATAAGATAATGTTTATAGTCCAAATATTATTAAGAGCTAATAATATTTGACTGTTCTATTTTTAGCTCGACAGTCTAAAAATAGAAACCGCCCAATGTCTAAAAATAGAGGTCCATCTATTTTTAACAACTCGACCAATCATCCATAAATAGCATCCTGCAACTCATAGACCATGATCCATATGTCTAAAAATAGACATAGTCTAAAAATAGACTTTGCGCCAAAAATAGCCTGCGGGCCTACTTAGTGAAGGCGACTTCATTTCACTAAGCTCCATCATCTTGTTGCATTTTCAACACTCCCTCTCAACAAGATATGGATTATCTGCAACCCCTATCCTGCCTCTGTGGAATTCGAATTTTCTCCTGGTGAGCGCCTTCGTCAAGATGTCAGCATCCTGATCCTCCGTGGGAATATATGAAAGTAACATGATTCTCCGCTGCACACAATCTATGATATGATGGTACCTGATGTCGATGTGTTTGGATCTATCATGAAATACTGGATTAGCCGATATTTTAATGCAACTCTGGTTATCACAATAAATCACAGTAGGCTCCAAATGCGACCCGAACAACCCGACCAGAATCTTCCTCATCCAAATAGCCTCACATGCAGCCAAGCTTGCTGCCATATACTCGGCCTCTGCGGAACTGAGTGCCACAGATCTCTGCTTCCTGCTGTACCAGGAAACTGCTGTCGACCCGATACTGAAGATCCCTCCAGATGTGCTCTTTCGGTCCGTTGGGCTCCCTGCCCAATATGCATCCGTGAAGCCACATAGCTTCACCCCATCCTCCTGTCTGTATCACAGTCCATATCCCGATGTTCCATTGAGATAACGCAATACATGCTTGCCTGCCTTCCAGAAGAGCTTGGTAGGCTTAACCATAGCTTGTGAAAGCTGGTTAACAGCATAGCATATATCGGGTCGTGTATTGACTAGGTACATAAGAGACCCCACCAACTGTCGATAAACAGTGGCATCCACTACCTCTGCTGAAGTAGCATCCTCCTTCCTCCAACCTCCAGGAAGAGGAGTATCAACAGGCTTGCAGCCATGCATGTTGAACTTCTCCAATATTTCTTGGGCATACTTACCCTGAGAAACAAACAGTCCATCACTGCGCTGCCAGATTTCCAATCCCAGGAAATAATGAAGGAGGCCCAAGTCCTTCATCTCAAACTCTCTAGCAAGATCCTCCTTGCATGAAAGTATCAACAACTCATCACCCGTCAAAATCAGATCATCTACATACAGTACAATGATCAGCCACTTCCCCTCCACCACAATCTGGTACATGTTAGGATTCGCCTCACTCTTGGAGAATCCAAGTCTGGTAAAGTAACTGTCTATCCATGTGTACCAAGCACGAGGTGCTTGCTTTAACCCGTACAGTGCTCTCTTGAGTCTGCACACATACGACTCACTGCTGAAGATCTCTAAACCTTCGGGCTGCTCTATGTACACCTCCTCCTCAATGACTCCGTTGAGGAACACAGTCTTCACATCCATCTGATGGATGTGCCACCCCATCTGCGCTGAGAGAGCTAGGATCATCCGTATGGAAGAGTACCTTGCGACAGGTGCAAAGGTCTCCTCATAATCGATCCCCTCGATCTGTGAGAAGCCACGGGCAACAAATCTTGCCTTGTACTTCTCCACACTCCCGTCAGCCGCCTGCTTCACTTTGTAGATCCATCGCGAACCCACCATTGATTTCCCCTCCGGTCGCGGGACAATCTCCCATGCACTGTTTCTGACAATAGAATCATACTCTTCCACCATGGCATCTACCCATGCGGGGTCCTCCACAGCTTCCTCGAAAGAGGATGGCTCTGTCACGACACATTTTCTCATAAGAGCCATGTATCCAGTGTACCGGTCCGGTGACTGTCTCTGTCTACGCTGTGCTGTAGGTGGTCCTACAACCTTCTCTGCATCTTGAGCCAGTCGCTCAGCTTCTGTAGTGCGCTTCCGCCCTCTGATGGTTGGCGCTACATGAGTGGTCTCTTCCACTCCATGAACTTCCTCTTGTGGCTGATCCACATCCTGAAGCTCATCCTTAGGAACTAATAGCTCCTCCTCTGCATGCAAGTGTGGCTTCCTCTCAAGCGAACACTTCATGGCTTTCTCCTCCTGAAATTTGATATCCCGTCGCACAACAGTCTTGCGACTGTCTGGAAAATACACACGATAGTTGTGGGGCGTATCAGTGTACCCCACAAATATCCCAACCTCTGCGGTCGGCTCCAGCTTCTTCCTGGCATCCTTCGTCACATGAATGTAAACAGGTGAACCAAAATCCTCAAATGGGAAATATCAGGCTTCTTACCAGAAAACGCCTCCTCGGGTGTACTCATGCCAAGTATCTTGTGAGGACAACGGTTCTGCACATATACTGTAGTATTGCATGCCTCACCACAAGTGAAGGGGTAGGCCCCGATATGCAACATCGCCCGTGCGCACTCCATGATCGTTCGTTCTTCCGCCTCAAAGACCCCGTTCTGCCGTGGGCTATGGGGTGCGATGAGCTCTCTCCGAATCCCTTCTGTGCTGCAAAAGTCCTTGAATTCGCCAGAGATGAATTCACCACCATTGTCGCTCCTAAGAGCCTTCACCTGCTTCCCCGATTCTTTCTCAACCAGTGCCTTGAACTCACAGAACTTTGAGTATGTATCGCTCTTCTTCTGCATGAAGAAGATCCAACACTTACGAGAAAAATCATCAACAAATATCACATAATACCTGTGCTTTGCTATCGAAGCTACTGAGAAAGGTCCACACACGTCTGTGTGAATTCTCTCAAGGATCGTCGTGGCGCGACTATCCTTCTCGTGAAAGGTGGCTTTCACAAATTTTTCCAAGGTACACCCCTTGCACTGATTTGACTGCGCAAGAGTGCCCTTAGGAAGCCCAGTAGAAATCTGCTGCAGTATCTTCAAAGCTCCATGGTGAAGGTGGCCCAATCTCCGGTGCCACAGCTCGCCATCATCCCGGCTCACCACTTCTCCTGCCTTGCATGCCATTGCTGCGCAGCCATCTACTTGCAACTAATAAAGATTCTTGACTCGAACCCCTATCTTCCGGGTCTCTCCAGTTGCCTTACTGCGCAGGAAAGCTTTTCCTTCATTGAAGACCACATCATACCCCTTGTCTTCCAACATCGCCACAGAGATCATATTCTTCATCAATCCTGGAACATGCAATACTTCCTTCAATACGAAGGGTTTACCAGACTCCCTCTCAAAGGAAATGGTACCGATACCGGTCGCACTGTATCTACCATCTTCGCCCATCTCGATGTGCACTCCAAGATCTTTCTCCTCCAGATCTGAAAACAAATCTCGATCTCCGGTCATGTGAAATGACGCACCACTGTCCAAGAACCAAACTGATCCCATCACACTTGAGACCAAGCATGCGATCAGTGAAAAATCTAGCTCGAACTGGGAGGCCAATGCCTCTCCCACTGCAGATCCAGCAGCATGCTTATTTTTCTTCTTCTGCGGACAATTTGTGGCATAATGTCCGTGTTGGTGACAGTGAAAGCACTTCACCTTGGACATGTCTTGCTTCTTTCCTTTCGCACCAGACTGAGAAGCTTTCTTTCTCTTCCCCTTCTTTACTTTGGCAGCCAAAGCGCAATTTTCTTCATCAGATGCCTTTGATGAAGATCCGTCCCTGGTAGTCGTCCTTATCTCCTCTTGCATGAGATCCGACCAAAGTCGCTCCCATCCCAGCAACTTCTCCCGACCATTAACAGAGTCCTGATAGGAATGCCAACTCTTAGAAAGACCGAGGAGAGCTAGGTCCACCAAGTCCTCATCATCGACAGTCACCCCCACACTTCCCAGCTCATCTCTGCATTGAGTGAACTTCGTGAGGTACTTGGCGATACTGTCGCCTTTCTCCATCTTAATGTTTCTGAGTTTATCCTTGAGCGCCAACTTCCTCTGGTCGCTCTTGCTCTGGAATAGATCTATCAACGCTTTCCACATCAAGTATGGAGAAGCCTTTCCAAGCAGGCTGGATACAATGTGATCCTTCACGCCCTCCAACAGAATCCTTCGACATTTCGCCATCTTCTTTTGCCAAGCTTCAACTTGAGCAGCATCAGTAGGCTTTGGGATCTCAGCATCTATGAACTCCTTCAGCCCGTTATCATCTAATACCGCCTCCATTATGTCCTTCCATGCAACATAATTCGAACTGCCCTCAAGGGCATATTCCAGTCGCAAACCGTTGAAAGACATTTCAACTCCGGCACCAAGAAAACAAACTGCTGCAAAATTCGAATTCCAAGCTCAAAACTCAACTGCTTCTGGATCTGTGAGAACAAATTATTTCTAGCACAGAGATCGACTGTAGGGGCATTTACTGGGTATATCACCTTTCAGAGAAAGGATGGATCCAGAGGCTACCTGGCCCGTTACAGACTCTGTCTACCGAAATAATTGTAATCACTGTAATAGATCCCGATGATCAATTCTCTTCCTCTGATACCATGTAGAAATTTTCTGAATAATGAAGATTTATTCACCGAGATTATCCTGGTCACACACTAATTCGAATTCATGCATAACACATAACCTCTTCTACAATTGATCATCAATATGCGGAAATAGAAAGCAATCACATGTGCTCATTAAAACATAATCAAGCACACATATCAACACAGTATGTAATGGGGAAAGCTTATAGCTGAGGGGAAAGCTTATAGCTGAAAACCCCCAGCTATTTTGTATATTATAATGGAAGATAACATGTAACAATACATGGCACAATACTCCTCACAAGTACTCAGTACTATCTCCAAAAGTTACACACAAACTAGCTCAGTTTTGAACAAGTCACGGGTTCAAAACTCCTCCACTGTTTGCTTGCCTCTACTGCGCAATCCAAAAGGATTATGGATGAGATCCAAGTTCGAATCCCACTGGCTCCAACTGCGCAATTCTCATTGGAAATCTCCTCCAATTCTTGTGCAAATCTCATGCACAACTAATGTCACAACTAATAGCAAACTGACTCTTTCACCTATCTCTCCCACTGGTCTCCACTGAACTGTCCATGCACTGGTGTTAACTGATGTGTTCTTTAGTTGAATAATGAGTTAATAATTAGTGAATTAATTAATAATTAATTCACACCACTCATCTCTAGTGTATTATCCAGTTAAACTAAATACAACTAGTTCAACTAAGTTAAACCGAACACAACTCCATCAACTCCTTAATCAACTCCACCAAAACTCTGCCACATGAGTCTAACTGAAGTCAACCATGCAATAGCTCAACCAAACCCCTAGGAATAGCGTAATTCCTTTGTCAGCTGCATGGGCCACATCCGTAGCTCAAACTGAAGTGCGCCAAGAGAATAAGATAATGTTTATAGTCCAAATATTATTAAGAGCTAATAATATTTGACTATTCTATTTTTAGCTTGACAGTCTAAAAATAGAAACCGCCCAATGTCTAAAACTAGAGGTCCATCTATTTTTACCAACTCGACCAATCATCCATGAATCGCATCCTGCAACTCATAGACCATGATCCATATGTCTAAAAATAGACATAGTCTAAAAATAGACTTTGCGCCAAAAATAGCCTGCGGGCCCACTTAGTGAAGGCGACTTCATTTCACTAAGCTCCATCATCTTGTTGCATTTTCAACATATATTGCCTCTCCTCTACATCTCCTACCCAATTGGTGTCTATGAGTATTTTTATTTTGTAGTCTTTACGTGTCGGGAACCCAGAGTACAAATTTGATTGTTCTCTTCACATACCTCAGTATCATTTTTATAGTTTTCCAATTAATCGTAGAGGAGATGGACATAAATCTTGGCACCATTCCACCAGCGTAGCCAATGTCAAGTATTGTGGTCATAAGACAAGGAAAACCTCTTACCAACTAGATGGAGTCCGCTCAATTGGTATTTGACTTTTCTTTGATTGTCAAAATGACACCATCTTATATTTCTTTCTATGTTTGTGATAGGTAGCCTATCCAAAAATACCTTTGTAGTTTTTATTGTTATAAATGTATGTTTGTTTTTGGAACCAACTCACAACTCTTCTAGTTGTCAACCCCCACGTCGGTATTACCTCATAAACTAGTGTATTAACTATGACATATTGATCTAACCATTTATCATTTCTATGTAAATGTTTATGGTTAGTCATATGATTGTTTCACATTTGAGATTTCCTTGAGATGGAACACATATCATATATACAATATTTCCATAGTGATTCATATGAACATAGTGCTGGTAAACCAGACACTCGAAACCTTGGCAAACCACTTCTAGATGGAAATGAGAGTGTCAAGAGAATACCTAGTGTTACTAGTTCTAACGCATATGATTATTATCAAGATGGTGATGTGGGCCATACTCAAAATTATGAGCATGGAGATAAAATTGATGAACATAGAGAGATATGTTTATACTTCAAGAAAGATGTAATTTTTAACAATGATGAATATTTAGGCAGATCCATTGTGGATATTCAAAAAGATAACTCTTAAAAAATTATAAGCATCAAGATTGTTATTGATGGTATCTCGGAGAATCTCCAGGCATCTCTTCTAAGAAATTTTGAAATTGCAAAAATGCAGAAGCATGACCTTGAGTCAAGGAAATATTTGATTATGCATGAAGCTACAAAAAATCAAGTTGAGGACACTGATTTCTACACTATGTGTTTGCAAGATAAATTCTTCTATTTAACAAACGACTGGAAGTAATAACATGAATCTTATCTCTAAATTTAAGAAGGTTGAAGGGATTACACATTGCAATGATAGAGTAAATGTTCAACATCAAACTGAAGGTGTGGATTTTACATCACAACACATGCCTAACAAATATGCATTGGAGCATAATGTTGAACATTCTCCTAAATTGGTTACTTCAAGGGAGTTACCAAGCAAAGTAAAAACTGCCAAGGAATCAATGTTCCAAGTGAAGGCTATCAATTTTATAAATCTATGGAGGGATTGTTTTCACCTTAGGAGTTGTGGGAATGATTTAATGGAATCTATAATATAGTACATGCAATTAATTTCCGAGTCCATTCTCCATAGAAAAAACTAGGACTAGTGATATATGCCGAAAAGGTGGTAGGAAAATCGATTTAGATAACATCACAAGTACCTACAACATCAATGTTTTAACTGGTTTGATTATTCTATCTATTGACGAGGAGAAAAGTACATATCAAAATCTAGTTTTTTGTGAGAAAGTCCCTATTGATTACTTTCAAAACATTTTGGAAATGTAAATCATTGTGGAAACAAATACATTAGACCATGTTGCTTGCAAAATTCCACCTGAAAACTTAGTGAAAAATACAAGCATCTCAAGCATATACATTGTATCTAATTTAAATAAGCCATCTGCTAGTGCATAGAGTCAAACACATTAAGCACCTAATCATAATGAAAATGTAAGTGGAAATACATGTACTAACTATTATCTATATGTTCCTGAAATGACAAACACTATGAAAACAAAGACAGTAAAGCATACTGAGGTTGCATGCTACACTACACCATGGTTCTATTTCTAAGTAATTGTTATCAGGAATCCAACCTAAATAACTGCCAATCATTTAAATAAAATGGTTATCCCTCCGGCCTGACATGTCCTTTGGGGATCTTAGTGAACAAAAACAGTTTGGGAATCAAGAGCTAGTTCATATGTCAGTAGCTAACCCTTTCCCAAATCCAACGGACTTGAAAGAAGGGATGGGATGCTTGTAGCACCAGTCTTATCATGCCAACCATTCAACTATGTGTAATCAAGAATGTTAGCACCGAAATATTGGGTTATTGTTTTATATGCCTCAACAGTATCCCTAAGAAATGTGGAATTGGAAGGTTTTCGTAAGCCCAAGAATAGACATTGGTAAGGTCAATATACAAATTGTTGAGAATTTGAAATACTGTAGGTTATTACAGATTCTCTTCTTGATAATTACTTGTGAGCTTACTTATGTCTTCTCTTCTTTAGCTTAGTTGATGTTTCATCAAGTCAATTATAAAAGTACACGAGATACAAATTACTTGAATGGTAGGAAGGTAAATCTATGATTTACCTTCCCAACACTAACTGCTTCTTCTCTTCAACTTCTACTAATTCTATATTGTTGTCACAATTTTTCAACAAATATATATATATATATATATATATATATATATATATATATATACTTATATTACTTGTTCTTGCAATAATTTGCTTAAGTTTTCCCTGCACTTGTTCACAATCATATGCTACTCTTGTATACTATCTTTCCTTTAAGATTGATCCACACTTCCACTGTCTAACCCGCTCTTCCAGCTGCACTCATAAATTTCCATGTGTCCGCAATGTAGTGTTACCTTCCTTCTTATTCATACTGTAATCTCCCTTTGTACGCATTGTTGTTTCAGAGATATACGGTATCTTCTTTAGGCTATCCGCAGTCAGCCTTAGGTCATCCACGATCTGTCTTAGGTTGTTCATTATCCTTGTCTCAAATCTGCATCTTAAATCCTGTAACCACTTCAGAGAAATCCGCAAGAATCTATGTCACAAAATGAACCGCAGGTTTGGATATATATAGTGATATATCCTTATATTTTAGGCCGACCATTCACCATTATGTAGGTCAACTTTAAATTTTGTTCATAGGCCGACATTGAAGGCTTTTATACCAGCGTTGAGAGTGCAGCTTTGATCCTCATGAAGGATTCACTTCTTCATGCTATCATGACGAGGTCTTGGAGCATATTTACATGACACTTAATTATACTTCTATACATGGAAGACTCATGCCTAGTAGACATCAAGAAGAAGTCTATATACATAAAAATAAAATCTTGCTCCTGAAACCCATGGAGAAAGTTCACTAAGAATACATTTCATTAACTTTGACATATTCTTTACGTATATATATATAATTACATAGTCAACATTAAGACCAACCTAGTTACACTTTTCAACACTCCCTCTTAACTGGGGAGGTGTTCATATAGGTACATGGTCACTTTCAAACTGAAGAATCTCATAAGAAGAATCAGATTGGTAATCGCATCTATATAGCATCATATCAACCAGCATTGTCCTAGTGCAAGGCCTTGACTAACAACCCCATCTCTCAATGAGACAATGGGCTACAATGTTGGCGAGATACATGACTTATAGACACCCTCGTCATTGTCTCTCCAAGGTACATACTCCACCCAAGTGTTCCCAAAGTATGACCTTCTTGGAATATTCTTCTCTTGGGTAGCTAGCCCTCAAAGAATATCGGTCCCCGACTACTCTTAACTTGAATTCCCTAACACGTTCTCAAAGAGTGTCGAATGCCAGATGATTACCCAATCCTCCATTCTGTCTTCCCAAGTGAAGACCATAATGATGTGTCTATCTCTCCCTCTCAACCAGGGAGGACCTATTCCATAAGGGAATGTACTCATTCCTATACAAGGAATGTACCGTAAGCTCATTCTTAGGAATTACCAAGTTTCTTCCAAGTAAGAAAATTACTGTCATGCTCCCTCTTAACCAGGGACCTCCAAAAGCAATGGTGAGATACCCAGTTGCTCATGAAGAATTTCTGTCCTCGATGTCACGGATTTAGATATTGAGGAATCTTCAACTTTTAGCTTCATAGGGCACAGATCATCCATCACTTTCATCCTAAGTCATGTTAGCTGTCAGAAAGTGATTCATTAGACTTCCTTATCTAGTTCATTGTTATGCCATGCTGCTTTCCTTCAAATCATATCCCAGGATCATACATCCTTTCTCATGATTGGCAGCCCTGCACAAATTCATCCAGATAAACGTATACATATGAACTTTTAAAACAAAATTTACCTGATTGATGATCATTCATCATGAAATATTCCTGTAGGCATTGGCATCCTTTATACAGATTTACACATCTCCTAATGATATGTTTTTCCAAGGGTCTTCTTCTTTACCAGACTTTCGTCAGAGTCTACATATCTTTCCAGGAGATCTCCTAGTCACATCTTCTTGACCTCCGGATGATAACTTCCTCTTGACATGGTTGCATTTAATGATCTCTTCCAATCTACACATTCTTGGTTCCCAGGAAGATACAACTTTTCTAGTTTCTTGTTCATATACCACCACCTCATATTTCATGAGGACATATTATGTTAATTTCATCTGTTTGTGCATTGAGAGATACTTCTCCATAGATCATACTTCTAAGTACAGAAGCCCATTACCTGCAACCATATAACATGACATCACAACATCCAATGTCAGCATATAAATATATACATACCTCATACCTTTTTCCCTTGAGTCATCCTGTAGCAATTTCTCAAGAGCTTAATTCCCTTAGCTTGTTTCATCAATATGTCATCACATCCCAGAAGTATGTTTCCATGATGACCCTTGCTCTTGATGACTACTTTCTATTAGTAATGTTTGTCAAAGAGGTTTTCTCGGAGTTGATTCACCAGCAGCTCCTACCATGCTTCGATCAGGATGCTACATTGCTTCCTATCATATAACCAACAGAAATCAATTCCTTATTCATAAGTTTACTAGATTTTCCTTGAACTGGTACCTTGTGCTTAGACTGTTAATTCAGGTCTTCAAGGCTTGAGACTTCAAGTTCCCTCCAAACTGAATACTTATATCAATTGTAGATACTTCAGATCTTTGGTAGATCAACTGTTCCAAGATCCTTTAATGGATTGCTTCACTGTATATACATATCACCGAGAATCCTCCTTTTGAAATAAGAAGTCATGACTATGACTGTGATTTACACTGAAACTCCTTCTCTGAATTTGATCAAACTTATCTTACTCACATACACCAAAAATCATTACTGAAATGCTAGCTAAGAATAATATAGAGTTTATACTGCACTTGTTTCTGAGATGGTACCGAGACCTTCTTCTTGAGATGGAATCGAAATACTTTACTGAGATTTCACCAAGACTGTGGTACTGTGGTGAGACTTCATCTTTGTGTCTGCACTAAAACCTTTCTGCACCAAGTCTAGAGATCTCGTTCTCTACTTATATTCTTCCTTCTACGGCTGGTTGTGTGACATCCTTGCTTGATATTAGCACCGTGTGACTGTCTTTTACTCATCTTCATTGACTATATATAATTGTCTTAACTCCTTCTATAGAATAGTCCACTGTATATTATTAGGATGCCCTTATTCAATTATGTTCATAGCCGTATTCTAACAATCCTTTCTTTGCACTATGCTATGTGTTAATATCATTACTTATGACACTGTACCTTTTTCTTGCTTGAACACCGTCCAGTATACGTACTTTGATACAGTCCTCCTCTATGCTTGAACACAGTCTTGTATACGCACTTAGATATAGTCCTCTTCTACACTTCAACACAATCTTGTATACACACTTACCTTCAGCCCCTTCTTTACCCTCAAACACAGTCTTTACTTCACACTTCCATCTGACCTGTATTACCGTAGAGAAACCAGAATTCTCCTCGCATTTCTTGTCCCAGACTAATCCGAATTTTCTTCTATGATTAATGTGAGGTTCACTGTAATTAGTCTGAGCTTCTGTGATGTTCGAGAGAACTAGGAACCCAATCACTGAAATAGGTCTGAACTTGTCATATGGAGGTATACCAAGATCCTCCTCATGGTGAGAAAAGACTGAACTGGCTCACTGATCTTGTTTTGAATGATATGTTTGAATGCAAACATAGAATATTTCAAACTGAGAATACTGTCCTTCACTTAAAACTGCCTTTGATAATGACCTTAGCTCTGAAACCATGTTGAGAATTTGAAAGACTGTAGGTTAATACAAATTCTCTTCTTGATAATTACTTGTGAGCTTACTTATGTCTTCTCTTATTTATCTTAGTTGATGTTTCATCAAGTCAATTATCAAAGTACACGAGATACAAATTACTTGAATGATAGGAAGGTAAATCATAGATTTACCTTCCTCACACTAACTCGCTTCTTCTCTAACAAAGTTCGCTAATTCTATATTGTTGTCACAACCTTTAACAATATATGTATCAGTTACTTGTTCTTGCAATAATTTACTTAAGTCTGCCCTGCACTTGTTCACAATCATATGCTACTCTTGTATACTATCTTTCCTTTAAGATTGATCCACACTTCCACTGCCTAATCCTCTCTTCCAGCTGCACCCATAAATTGCCATGTGTCCGCAATGCAGTGTTACCTTCCTTCTTATTCATATTGTAATCTCCCTTTGTACGCATTGTTGTTTCAGAGATATACGGTATCTTCTTTAGGCTATCTGCAGTCAGCCTTAGGTCATCCACGATCTGTCTTAGGTTGTTCACTATCCTTGTCTCAAATCCGCATCTTAAATCCTATAACCACCTCAGAGAAATCCGCAAGAATCTATGTCACAAAATGAACCGCAGGTCTGGATATATATAGTGATATATCCTTTTGTTTTAGGCTGACCATTCACCATTATGTAGGCCGACTTTAAATTATGTTCATAGGCCGACATTGAAGCCTTTTATACCAGCGTTGAGAGTGCAGCTTTGATCCTCATGAAGGATTCACTTCTTCATGCTATCATGACGAGGTCTTGGAGCATATTTACATGACACTTAATTGTACTTCTATACATGGAAGACTCAAGCCTAGTAGACATCAAGAAGAAGCATATCTACATAATAATAAAATCTTGCTCATGAAACCCATGAAGAAAGTTCACCAAGAATACATTTCATTAACTTTGCCATCTTCTTTACATATATACATAATTACATAGTTACACTTTTCAACACAGATTAAGTGGAAAGCACCTAGGTAATGTTGTACATTATTGTCACCTAGTGTCTCGAAACTAAGTGTTATTCACCCCATAAAGAAACTTAGTTATCTAAGTCAGCGCTTGTTGTGGATGATTTGAGTAACATCATTAGGTTAGAAACAATTTAATGACTTTGGGTATTTTCATTGGAGGTGAATCAAGAATCCAAATACATACTATGAGTCTAATTTATTGGGGTAAATTAGAGCATGTATTTTAATATCAATCTGGGGTCGTAGTCTTAGAAGCACACCAAAGTATATGGATCTTAGATCTAGCTAGTTCTATACTCTATCAAAGCATGTAAATCTATTCTATGAAAGCATATGAAAAAGTGAATAATGATATTATTCAACTTTAGATAACAAGGAAGAGATTCTTGTCTCAAAGGTACTAGTTGTCCTTCCTTATTACTTCTATTCATTCAACAAAAACCATTTTCACTTATCTAAATAACCAAAGCATAGAAATAAAGTATATAAATATAATCTAGGAATGCATGTGAAAAAGTGAACAACGATTTCAATTCAATCCTAGATAACAAAGAAGAGGCTCTAACTTAGAAACTTGGTTTGTCCTTCTTTATTTGAATATAATCATTCAAAAGAAACCATTTTCACTATCTAAATGGCCATGGCATGCAAGTGAGTTTATACAAATATATTCACAAATGATTAAAATAAGAAATGAAATCTTAACACAAAAAATGAATATGCTAACATATATTTACAACAATGCACAAATGTAAATAGAATGTTTCCTTGATCCATTTGGAGTGAGCTCAACTCTCCTAAGAGCAAAGTAACAAAATATTCCATAAATGTATACATTACATTAAATAAATTTTCATCTAAAACTATATGGAAATTTATGTAAAAGAAAGATTTACTCTATTTCATCATAAGTTGCATAAATGCTCCAAGAGTCCTCCCCTTGGAATGGAGGAGGCACTCTCATTTATACATAAACTTGAGATAACTAACAAAAATTTGAGATCCACAAATCTCTCCTAGCTCAACAAATATATCATGTGGTTACCACCACGAGCTAACACTTAGCAAGTAACATATCTACAAATCCTCTCACAAATATCTAATATCTTTGATCAGAAATCTTATCAAGACTTCCATGATTCTTCTCCATGAAGTATGCTTGAAGGAATCTCCCAAATCTTCATCAAATCTAGAAATTCGAATTTGAGGCTTGGAGGTCAAATATCACTTGTTGAAGTCTTCAAATACACCTTCAAACATCATGAAACTCATCTCACTTTCATATATAAGTGAACACATGTTATTTTTCAATATTTAAGCATAAATTCACTCAAAAACACTAAAACAAATGCATTGGAAAACTAAAAGTCTAAACCAGATGTAATCATGAAATTAGTTTATGGGAAAGAGAAATATGGTTTAAAAGTGAAGTTAAAAGTTTGTAAAAAGATGGTATTTGGGAGACCCAACATTCCCCCCAACTAAAGGTGTTGCATGTGCTCGTGCAACCTTGCATTGGCTTTCTTGATCTGTGTGATGGAGTCTTATTTTCTTATGTGTAGCAACATTTTTTCCTTATAATTTGTTCTTGTGTGACAACCATAAATATTGCAAGTGTTGGTTCTTGTGTGACAACGCTTTCCTTTTTACTCTTCTTCTTACTACAACAAAGAATGATCTTTGAAAATTCAACCATATGAATACATTCCAAATAATGATTCGGTAATGTGTGCATCAACCATGCAAACTTTTTAGCCTCGTTTGCTTGAAATTGTTGTGCAAAACATGCTTTGTAAATAGGCTATGTATAGCTTATTGAAAATTTATGTTTGTATTGTTGAAAAAAATATTTCGAACATCCTCCACATGGTAGTTTTGCTTAGGAATGTATGCTTCATATGAAAACCAATGATACATTATGGAAGTCAATCAAGGCATTTATAAGAACAACAACTTTCAATTGGGAAAAACATGTTGGTCAACATTCTATGAGGTTATGAAATATGGAATTGACATATAGTGTAATGATTATAAGTAATGATGAATATTCCCCCTCCAACTGAAGGTCTTTTCCATCCTTGGAAAATGTAGCAAATAAGGAAGGCATAGAATGACATGAAATAGGGAAGGATATGAAAGGACAAATAGGGAAATTTCCCAAATACATGTATTTTAGCATTCAAAGAATTATTGATTAAAGAGTGGAAAACAACATACCTTCACCTACCTGAGAAAGTCTTGAGCTATGCATATGAGATATATTTACATGGCTGCTATTGTTCAATCATCGATCTTGAAGTGAAACAATATGATTTTCTTGGTTGTATGAACATAGAATGAGATCTGAAATTGGTACATTTGTACCATCTTATTGTTGGAACTAATCTATTGGTACTAAACTCTGGAGCTAAATTTTGATATATTGTAACACTGCTACAAGTTGTTGTAAGTGTCATGGAACCATATAGTCTTCATTCATATCCGCATCATGGCATAGTTCTTTTCTATGTGAATAAATTTTGTTGATGTCGAACATAGAAAGAAATTGTTGGATTACCGACCATTAATGAATGTCATTAACCAACACAAGACTACTCACCATTAATGTCAATGAGATTCAAGATGCCCAAGTACATATTACTAGGTATGAATAAATGATTTGAAGTTGAGTCACCTAGAAGATCTAACAAACATGGGATATTTATGTATTCTCGTTGTTCATTGGCGAGAGAACTTGCCATTAAGGCATGCAAGCCTCAAGGTACTAAAAATAACTCTAGTCTCAAACCCAGATAATGTGTTGAATTCGATGGCTCAAGACTTGCTAGAAGGAAGGCCTTAATGAATCCCCTATCATCTAACATGAGTATAAAATAATGATTTAAAGTACCATGGATAGAATATTTGCATTTATGAAGCAAGTTTTATTTTACAAAGGGAAAATGACAATGGGGTAACTCAACATTGTAAGTGAGTTGAATGACTTTATTCATGGGTTAGAGATGAAATGTAAGTGAGATAGGAAAGTGTGAAATTTGCAAAGGGAAAATGGTTTTGCAGTCATGATCTAGTAATAGGAAGATGGAAATTCATGGATGGATTGTAAGCTTAGAAAGAGGAAAATGAATGAGTAGCAATGGAATTATGGATTTGATTTGATATGGACTTGACTTCTTCATGTGCTTCTTGAAAAATAAATTGGTCATTGAGAACCACTTGTGCATAAATTGATCTTATTTTATCGTCCTGCAAAAATTCAACACTAATCTGCAATAAAACATAAGATTCTCGAAGGAGAGAGGTGATCAGTATCTCTTCATCTGATATATACGAAACAAATTCATAAACAATGCTAACAAAATAAATTCAAGGTAGATAAATAAACCTTAAATGCATTTTTACCCTCATTTTAAAGGTGCACTCAACTACCGATCCGGATTTATGAACGCAACAGAATAAACATATAAACATAAATACAGAGATGCAGCGGAAATAACACTTCATTTCATTAATATCAAAGAACTCAAATTTGCTTACAGACAGAATGGAAATAAAACTAGCTAGGGCGCTGGTAGCTATCTCTGAGAAGAGATGTGGCGGCTACAGGCCTCTGAACCGTGTTACAATGAGGCTCGAGGGCCTATTTATCATTTAGAAACAATGGGAAATCCTAAACAGCCAAAACCCTAACCCTAGGAGATGAAGCGCCAAAATTATGGGCCCCGTTTGGGTAAATTGGTGTTTCAACTTCCCAGGGGCGTAACTTTGGCATACGATCTCCGTTTGACGCGTACCATACCTCGTTGGAAATATCTATCCGAGGACTACAAATTTGGAACGGGCAACATCAGTCCATGGACCCATGTTGCCCTCCATTTTCCCAAAAAACGTCGTTTAGGGCCTCAAAACGGCTCCGGAAGTTTAGGACCCGAAAAACTGCTAAAAATAGTAAACTGTGCCGAAACTGAAAAACTGAAATAGACAATGGTGGAGCCCCAAGTGGAATAGGCGGTGACCACCAATATCCACCTGGATCAACTACCCATTTTTTTATGCTATGTGAATTCGTTGGTTTGTTTTTATGGTTTATTTAAAAAAAAAAAGTTGTTTCATTTGTTTTGCTTTTATTTATTTTTATTAATTTTATAATATGAATGTTGTTTTATATGTTTTAGATTTTGGTTTTATTATTCTATTTTGTTTGTTTTTGTTTATTGTATTTTTTAAATGTTTTGTTTTTTTATTTTGTTTTTTCTTTTATTATTTTATGTTTTTTGTGTTTATTTTATTATTTGTTTTTATTTGTTTAAATCATTTTTATTTTTTAAAATGATTTCCTTTATTGTTTTTTTTAAATCTCGTGTATTTTGTTTCTATTTTTTTATTTTTTATTTAAAAATAAAGATTTTATTTAGCAATTTTTTTTTGGAAAAAAATATTTATAGACCTTTTTTTATTAATAAACGAAGAAAATAATTTGTTTTAAGAAGATTTGAGACAAGAGAAATTGAGATGGAGATCAAAATTTAGGCAATTTTTTTAGAATGAATAGTCAATTTAGATTTCCTAGTCATTTGTTTTGCAGATTTATGAATTTTATTACAAAATTTCAAAGCTAATTGATCCAATTTTCCTTTCTGATCTTCCAAGTCACAACAAGGCACAAGAAGAGAGCATACTTTAGAGTTTTATCAATTTTTTATTCATTTGAAATTTTGGAAATAAAAAACAAACATGTAAGAAGAATTAATCTCAAACCTCAAATTTTAGCTCTTTAAACTCCACTCGTTCTCCTTATTCACAAACATCCATTTTATTATAGATATGCATGCCAATGGTTAGTGAACAAGGCGGCTCTTACTGCACCACTGAATTAAATTTCAAGAAAATAAGTGAAATCTAATTTCAAAACAAAAACACTATGAAGCTAGGTTTATTTGTTGATCTTATCCTACTCTATTTTGAAAAGGAAAATCATTCTCTTAAGTATAAGAGAATTTCCAATGCATCCATTTACGTAACAAGATCATAAGTAGACTCATATCCAAGTTTGAAAAATATACCTTAATGAATGCTTGGACATGGAAAGTTAGTTGATCATAAAGATTTGATGCTAAGGAATGTGGGAAAATGGAGTGGTGTTGTAGCCTAATGACTAGTTGAACCCAAGTTTGAATGTGATCTTTAAGTCTTTGGTTCTCCTCGACTATCATACTAGAAAGTACTTCTTGTAGAATTTGTTCAAAATTGTGAATTCACAAGGGATATTGTGATATACATGCTGGAAATTCTTCAATTTTTGGCTCTAATGTTTGACCTTCATTGCATGTGATACATGACTCATTGGTATCCTTCCAAAGACAACTAAAAGACGCTTCTAGGTTCTCTTCTTGTGGATCTTCTTCATGAATGTTTTTCTCCTCTTCTATATTTTGAAATGAAGATTCATTCCTAGTGGCCATTCTAAATTGTGGACAACAATTTAAGATGATCCTTGTGGTGGCATATCCTCATTCTCTAAATGAATTCTTGAACATCATGTTTTCTAGATCTTGTTTTTCAAATGGGTTAGTAGTTAGCGGGGTTTTTTTAGTGATTGGGGGGTTTTTTTTGGGTATCTACTTTCCTAATTTCTATGTCTAATCATAAACCTTATAACTAGCTCTATCTAAATGTGCTTCACTGGCAACGACACCAAAAACGTCAGTCTAATTTATTGGGATAAATTATAGTATGTATTTTAATATCAATCAGGGGTTGTAGTCTTAGAAGCACACCAAAGCATATGGATCTTAGATCTAGCTTGTTCTATACTCTATCAAAGCATGTAAATCTATTCTATGAAAGCATATGAAAAAGTGAACAATGATCTTATTCAACTTTAGATAACAAGGAAGAGGCTCTTGTCTCAAAGGTTATGGTTATCCTTCCTTATTGCTTCTAGTCATTCAACAAAAACCATTTTCACTTATCTAAATTACCAAAGCGTATAAATCTAATCTAGGAAAGCATGTGAAAAAGTGAACAATGATTTCAATTCAATCCTAGTTAACAAAGGAGGGGCTCTAACTTATAGAGTTGTTTTGTCCTTCTTTATTTGAATATAATCATTCAAAATAAACCATTTTCACTATCTAAATGGCCATGGCATGCAAGTGAGTTTATACAAATATATTCACAAATGATTAAAATAAGAAATGAAATCTTAACACAGAAAATGAATATGCTAACATATATTTACAACAATGCACAAATGTAAATAGAATGATTCCTTGATCCATTTGGAGTGAGCTCAATTCTTCTAAGAAAAAATTAACAAACTATTCCATAAATGTATACATTACATTAAAGCAATTTACAACTAAAACTATAAAATGGAAATTTATGTAAAAGAAAGCTTTACTCTATTTCATCATAAGTTGGATACATGCTCCAAGAGTCCTCCCCTTGGAATGTAGGAGACACTCTTCTTTATACTTAAACTTGATATAACTAACAAAGATTTGAGATCCACAAATCTCTCCTAGCTCCACAAATATATCATGTGGTTACCACCATGTACTAACACTTAGCAAGTAACATCTCTACAAATCCTCTGACAAATGTATAATATCTTTGATAAGAAATCTTATCAAAACTTCCATGATTCTTCTCCATGAAGTATGCTTGAAGGAATCTCCCAAATCTTCATCAAATCTATAAATTCAAATTTGAGGCTTGGAGGTCAAAAATCACTTGTTGAAGTCTTCAAATACACCTACAAACATCATGAAACTCATCCCACTTTCATTTATAAGTGAACATATGTTATTTTTCAATATTAATCATAAATTCACTCAAAAACACTAAAACAACTGCATTGGAAAATTATAATTCTAAACCCGATGTAATCATGAAATTAGTTTATGGGAAAGAGAAATATGGTTTAAAACTGAAGTGAAAAGTTTGTAAAAATATGGTATCTGGGCGACCCAACACATACAACAACTCTAAGTTAAAAAGATAATCAGATACAATACATATCACAATATTTGTTAACCCAACAACTATATTATGAACCAAATACAATGGTTATAAGGACCCAATGAAGCATTTTCATATAAATCGTGCTAAAACATTTAGGAGACGGTACATTAAAACCTATGAAATTTATAATACAAGTCAAGGGTTAGATATTTATCAGATTGTAAATTTCAACTAAGTATGTCACTAATCTTCTTTGCCCAACCGTAGGCTGGCCTACACCGAAGTTTCGGTTTTCTTGTAGCTTAGTCACCCCCGAGCCGAGTTCCAAGGCGTGAGGAGACTTCTTAAAGGACCAGGAGCCTCAAAGATGTTACACAGTTCCCTTATATGTATGTATCGAATCTTCACCCTCGACTTTGTTCTGTGCCTGCATTCTCATTGATAGTATACTCTCCAAAACAACGTTCAAACCCCTCCTCTCTTTTTTTTTCCTCTCTTGTGTATGCTTTCTACGTTGCTTTCAACAATGTGATATTCTCAAAATTGTTTGAACTCTGTCATCTCCAGCTAGTGAGTGATGATATCCCTCCCCCCAATCCTTGACCCCCTTCTCATATCTCTCCTTGGAGTCTTTTGTGATGTCCAAGCTCTATACTTTGGTGGTTAGAGTCCAACCTGGTCCACATCTTTTGGACGAATAAAAAATGCTCCAACTATCCTTTGTCCTTTGATTTTTGTGGTGGTTGGCCTAGTCATCACTAGTCAATATTGCAAGCCAACTATCCCCATGCCATTTAGCCTTTTTCCCCTTACTTGTCATATGTCCCAAGAAATCATGTCCACCTTAGACTTGGAACCTGTATCCCTAACTTATCCAACTTACAATATTTTAAATTTAGTTGGGAATGTAACCGGGCTATTACAACATTTTACCTTCAAAAGGTCCTTCTTCTTCTTCTCATCTTTTGTATTTGATCCCTTGTTGAACCCCTTCTCCACTTTTCCTTTCCCGAATAGGGCCACCTTCTTTTACTGCTCCTCACTCTTCTGAGTATGACTGCTACTGTGACTAACAAGACTAAGCCTCAATTTCTCCTAGGTTAAATCGCTCCATAATCGATCCCAGCTCAGTAACGTAGCTCGTCCATTAATCACTTGGATAAATACACCCCACTGCTTCATAAATCCATTCAATTATATACACAGCATCTCGTCATCATCTGGTTTATCTCCCACCGCAACTAACCCATCCTTTACCAATCTAAGTCTGGTGAGGTAACTGGTAATGTCTTCACCCTTATGAATTTGGTTTTCCTCATCTTCTCTTTGACAAATAGCTTCTTGTTTGTTATGCACTTGACCTGTTAGACAAGCCATAACACAAGAAATACGAAACAAAATAGTCGAGATGGATAGATATCACCATAAAATAGACAAGCGATAGAGATATTTCATTATGCAAAAACAAGATACAATGTTCACTTGCCTCTTCGAGGAGGAAACCTCCAACAGAGCAGAGCTCAATTACAATACGACACAATACTTCTTCCTTATATCTAGCTATTTATAGCCTAATTACATCCAAAACCCTAACTACTAATGGTCCCTGACATAACCATGGGTTAACCACCTTATTTATTAACTAAGGCTTGTTTATAACTAATTGTGGTCCCTTTTCTAGAGTGTGGGTCGACCACTTACAGTTATTATTAATGCGGATAACCGCTTATGGGCTTTATTGACTCAACCAAATAACTATGACTCGAACTAGGCCCTTATAGGTTTATTACCTAAATAAATGGGTTAGGGTTGGACACTAACATGCCCTCCCCCATCAAAAGCAGCCTTGTCCTCAAGGCTGAAGTTGTTGAAACTGTTGAAGAATAGTGGTCAGTTCCCATGTCACATCTTCTAGAGAGGTGTCTTTGAACTTGATTAGTACTTCATTGATCGTGCGGCCACGAAGATGACGTTCATGAGTATCCAGGACCTGTTCTGGTTGGAGCCAAAGTGAGCCTTCCTCATCTAATTCTGGCAGACTTGTTTGAACCCTGCAATTGTTCCCCACCACTTTCTTGAGGCATGAGACATGAAACACTGGGTGGATTCGTGAAGTGGTTGGAAAATCCAGTTTGTGGGAAACGGCTCCTAGACGTTGTAGTACCTGATAAGGCCCATAGAATTTGGGGGCGAGTTTCTGACATCCTTTTTATTTGAGAGAGATCTGCTTATATGGTTGGATTTGTAGGAATACCTAGTCACCGACATGAAATGACCGTTCATATCGATTTTGATCAGAGTGTTGCTTCATTCTGTTATGCGCCTAATGTAGATTATATTTTAGATGAGACATCATGGTGGCACGGTTCTGTAGGAGTTGATCAACAGCCTGCACTTTGGAACAACCGGGGAGGTAAGACACTAGTGACGGTGGAATTTTTCCATATAAAGCCTCATAAGGTGTCATCTTGGTGGCTTCATGATAGTTAGTGTTATAACACCAGTCATCTAGAGGTATCCATTAGACCCATTGATGTTTCTTGTCAAAAGTGAAAAAACGTAGATAGGTCTCCAAGCATTTGTTTACTGCCTCTGTCTGACCATCGGTTTGAGGATGATAGGTTGTACTGAGTTGGAGTTGCGTGCCTTGGAGCTTGAAAAGTTCCTGTCAAAATTTGTTGATGAAGGTGGGATCATGGTTTGACACAATAGAAGTTGGCATGCCATGTAGTTTGAATATTTGGTCCATGAAAATTTGCGCCACCAAATGTTGGGGTAAATGGGTGGGGTGGAACACGAAAATGGGCATATTTGGAAAGCCTATCAACAACCACCATGATAACAGATTTTTTTCCAGACTTTTGGAGGCCAGTAATGAAATCCATAGAGATGTCTGTCCATACTGAATCATGGAGGGGTAAATGTTGTAAGGTTCCTGGTTACTTGATTGTTTCCCCTTTGTTGCGCTGGCATACATCACATTCAGAGACAAAAGTAAGAATGTTAGTTTTCATGCCAATCCAAAAGAAGGAGCAGTGGGTGCACACATAAATCTTCTGAAATCCTGAATTTCTGGTCGTTGGAGAGGAGTGCAATTCAACCAAGATGTGGGATTTGAGATCTGAGGTTGGGGAGAGCACTATTCAATCCTTTTAATAAAGAACCTCAACCTACCAAGAGTAGTCATTTGAGGCATTGGGATCATCTCTCAAGTTATTAATGAGTTGGGACAAGAAGGGGTGAGTGAACCATTCCCGGTGAGCGTCTTCAATCCAATTTGATCGGGGTAGAAAGAGTGATAAAAGGATGCCCTCATCCTCAAATTTTCGTGATAAGGCATCTGCTACTACATTGTCACGTCCCTTTTCGTAAATTATTTCATAATCATATCCCAACATTTTTTCCATCCATTTATTTTGTTGTGGTGAGGATAGACCTTGCTCTAGAAAATATTTCAAACTATGATGGTCAGTACGGATTTGGAATCGTCTCCCCAATAAGTATGGTCGCCAAGTGTCGATTGCATGTAATATGGCCATCATTTATTTCTCATATTTGGATTGTCCCAGATGTTTGCCACTGATTTTTTGACTAGTGAAGGCCAATGGTCTACCTTCCTGCATTAATACTGCACCAATGCCTGTACCGGATGCATCACATTCGATCACAAAAGATTTGGTGAAGTCAAGTAGAGCCAAAACTTGATTGGAGCACATGGCTTGTTTGAGAGCCACGAAATCCTGTTGCGCGGTGTTAGTCCATAAGAATGATTTTTTCTTCAAAATATTAGTTAGGGGATGTGCAATACGTCCATAGTTGCTAACGAATTTGCGATAGTCACCTATGAGACCCAAGAATCCCCTAAAATTCTCCAAGGTTTTGGGTTGGAGCCAATCCTGCATTACCTGAATCTTCTTCGGGTCAACCCTTACTACATCGCATCCCATAATGTGTCCCAAATACTCAACTTATTCCATTCCAAAGGAGCACTTAGAGAGTTTGACAAAAAAATTATGGTCTTGGAACAATTGTAGTATTTGGTCAACATGTTGAAGGTGCGTAACCTAGGTGAGACTGTAGATGAGAATATCATTAAAAAAAACCAGGAATTTTTTTTTCTGAGATAAGGTTTCATAAGGTGGTTCATGAGGCTCTAAAAACTGGAGGGAGCATTACAAAGACCAAAGGGCATGCCCAAGAATTCATATTGGCCTTCATGAATTCGGAAAGTTGTTTTAGGGACGTCAAATTCCTTCATGTGTATTTGATGATATCCAAAGTGGGGGTTGAGCTTGGTAAAGAATTTAGCACCATGGAGTTCATCAAGTAAATCATCCACCATGGGAATAGGGAATTTGTCCTTGATATTGAGCATGTTAAGGGCCCTAAAGTCAGGACACATGCACTATTATTTTTCCTTCTTTAAAACCATGACTACAGGAGATGAATAAGGGCTCATTTCGGGACGAATAACCCCTACTTTTAGAAGCTCCTTGATGATTTTTTCAATCTCATTATTTTAGGCAAAAGGATAGCGATATGGACAAACATTTGGCGATTGAGCTCCTGGGATCAGAGGGATTCTATGATCATGCTCACCTTGAGAATGGGGGAATTTCTTGTGGTTTTTCAACTACCCGTTGATGGCGATCTAAGACCTGTTGCATGTCTAGATGAATTTGGGGAGGGGTGGATTCAATGGCTTGGATGGAATTAAATTGATCGACTACCCTATGATGGCCCTTGTTTAAAATCTTCTCCATTCTATGCGAGTTGATGATAGTAGGAGCACCTATATGGATTCCCCTCAGTGTATGAGTGTGGCCTTCCTGCTTAAAGCTCATATATAACTCCTGGAAATCCATTGTGATAGGGCCGAGTGTGTGAAGCCATTATGCACCTAGGACAATGTCGCAACCACCCATTTCAATGGAAAACATGTGGGATTTAAGGTGATAATCCCCCATTTGAAGCTTAATGTTTTCACAACGGCCCTCACATTTCATGGTCCCCCCATCATCGATTATTACTTGGAAATTAGAGACGGCCCTTATAAAACAATGGGTTGCTTCCGCTACACGCTTATGGACAAAGTTATGAGTACTTCCGTTATCAATCAACACCACGACTGGCCTATATTTAATGAAACCATGGATTTTAAGAGTTTGGGGTGAAGAAATTCCAGCCAAGGCATGTAATGATATAATTGGCTCATATGCGAGATCCTGTTTTGGTTCTACTCGAGTGTCACCCACTTCTTCCTCATCCATGTTAGGCTTGGGGGCTTCCTTTGTTGTACAGTTTTCAATGGCATCAATTTTGAAGAATTTTTGTTCCTTGCATTTATGCCCTGGGGCATACTTATCATCACAGTAGTAGCAGAGTCCTTGTTTCTATCATTCGACCATTTCTGCCGGAGACACCTTTTGAACCTTTAGTGTTTGGGTGGGACCCATGGCCTGGGTGGGACGTGGCTTTGCGACAAAATTTGGGCGATTAGAGTGAGCGTGTAAGGAAACTTCCACCTCTAAGGATTTTTGACATGTGTCCAACCAAGTATAGGGGTGGTGCATCCGGACATGGGCTTGGATTGCTTCCTTCAGGCCACTGATAAAACATTCCAAATAAAAGTCATCTGAAAATCCTTCTATATTGATGGAAAAATTTTCAAAAGTAGCCATGTAGTCCTTGATTGTACCAATTTTTCGGAGCTTAGTGAGCCATCCCAAGAAATGAGAATCCCGATCAAAACAGTCACAAAGGGATTTTAAAAATACATTCCAAGATATCAACAATGGGTAACATTTCTGATTCCAGTGCCACCATTTCCATATTTCTTGGTCCAAGTAAAGTGCTCCCACTCTTATTTTAGTTTCATCGTCATGGATATTATTAAGGAGGAAGAACTGTGCCATTTGAGCCAACCATACTTTTGGGTTCGAGCCATCAAATTTGTACATGTCTAGCTTGGGCACCCGTTTACCCGAAAACTGGGACCCTTCGTAGAAGTGAAGGTGATGGCTAGATTCACCTTCTCCGTATGCTTCCCCACGTGTGTCTTCCTTGCTACGTGACGCCAATAGAGACAGAGCTTCCTGGATTTGGCCAGAAAGTGTAGAAATTGTGGTCTTGAGGTTGTCGGTTCTTTCGTTCACCTTCTCTGCAACCATTATTTGTGAGCAGGTTCCATACATGCACTAACCTAGATTTGGGACCACCTGAAAAAAAATTGGATGATAAGTGAATGGGACCGACGCGATAAACTCGTCCTAATCAATACTGCAGTGGCCAAATACCCGAAAGCTTGATACTGTCGAATGTCCTACGAAAATCAAGCCTGGACTGGAGTAATTGGACCTAGATGTTTGGGTACCGTCATATGTGTCGCAAGAATCAGATATGGGTTATGGCAGCCAAAACCCTTATTGTACTCAAAGTTGAATCTGTGTTGCGAATACCCTGAAAGCTAGATGGATGGCATTGGCGGATCAGAACTGGTAGATCCGAGCAGGATAGAGAATAGGAGTGAGCTTCAGATATATGGGAAAACTATGGTCACAATGAGTGTCGGGTGCTACATATCGCAATATACGCAGGGGTCCAACAATAATACTCGGCCCAATCATTCAGGGCACAAACTAAGGAGGATCGACCGTACCTTTAGCTGTATTACCTAACTACCCTATTGTATGTGCGAGTAATCTCCCTGAGTGTTGTTCTCAGTGTACTGTAGTAGCAAGACGGAAAATGGTTAAACTATGGTTGGGTTTCAGGGTTTCCTAAGGGGCTTCCTATATACCCTAGGGTATGTGGAAGCGTGGTCTGTGCGCGATTCTATCTAATGCACTACTACTCGAAGGGGTACCCACAAGGGTTACAAGGGATTCCAACAAACATGACCGCCTATTGTAGTTCCTCCATGCATTCTTCCCCAAATCTGCATGTTTATGCACTCAATGACAGATCTTGTGGTTTAAATACGTTGGAACATGTCTCTAGCCTAAAAAAAAATCTGTGAAAACTAGGGTCCCGCTGGCCCTGGAAAGAGCTCTGATACCACTTGTTATGCACTTGACCTATTAGTGATCCGAATTAACCCTAAATACAAATATGCATCGGAAATAACACTTCATTTCATTAATATCAAAGAACTGAAATTTGCTTAGAGACATAATGGAAATAAACTAGCTAGGGCACTGGTAGCTTATCTCTGAGAAGAGATGTGGTGGCTACATGCCTCTGAACTGTGTTACAATGAGGCTCGAGGTTTTATTTCTTATTGAGAAATAATGGAAAACCCTAAACATCCAAAAATCTAACCCTAAGAGATGAAGTTCCAAAACTATGGGCCCCGTTTGGGTAAATTGGCACATCAACTTCCCTGGGACGTAACTTTGGCATACAATATTTGTTTGATGCGCACCATACCTCGTTAGAAATATCTATCTGAGTACTACAACTTTTGAGTGAGAAACATCAATCCATGGATGCATGTTGCTCCTGGTTTTTCCAAAAAATGTCGTTTAGGGCCTAAAAATGGATCCGAAATTTCAGGACCCGAAAAACTACTAAAAATAGTAAATTGTGCTATAACTAAGGAAACTGAAAAACTGAAACAGACAATGGTGGGGCCCCAAGTGGAATAGGTGGGTGACCACCAATATCCACTTGGATCATTCCTCCCCCCTTAGGAAGAAATGGTCCCCATTGTGTTGAGTTCCTCCATGAGATGAGGAAACTTCTGCTGAACTTGGTCCCTCGTGAACCATTTGCCTTGGTGCAGGAGTTGGCCAGCTTTGACAACCCAATATAGTTGGATCTTCTACTGGCGAGTGTTCTTGATTTGCATGTCCATGACACAATCTGTGGTGGCCTATTCCATGCAGTCTGGTTTTAACTCTGTTGGTGTGAGTTGTTTTGTAATGTTGGAGGTGTTTAGTAGAGGTGGGAAATAGGGTCGAAGGCGGTCCACATTGAATATTGGGTGCAGACCAAGGAATGGTGAAATACTAATCTCAAAGGAATTATTCCCTATAGCCTTGGTGATGGTGTACGGCCCATATCGGAGTGGGCGAAGCTTGCGGTGGGGTCCAGTGAGGCGCTCCTTCTACAAATGTAACCACACTTTGTCACCCACCTGGAAGTTGTGTGGCACCCAATGTTGATCATGTCATTACTTGTACTTAGCATTGGCTCTGTCCAATATGTCATGAACCTGTTAGCGGATGTGCTGAATGCACTCGATGAAGTTGTTCGCTTTGTCAGCGTCAAATTGGATATGAACCAAATTGGCCTAAGTAGCCACAAATGGCATGGCTACGTCAATGGGACATAGTGGCTGGAATCCTAAGCCCACCTGAAAGGGGTTGTGGCCGGTTGAGTTGTGGAGAGCCTGGTTATAACTGTGTTGTACATAGGGGAGGCTCTCATCCCATGTGCATGGATGATTCGAATTGTACATGCACAAAATGTGTACAATCATCATGTTGACGACCTATGTCTAGCCATCAGTTTGGGGATGGAAAGTTATGGAATTGGTGAGCTTGGTGTCCAGCATTCACTAGAGGATGGACCAAAATGTGTTGAGGAACCTGTTGTCCCGATCTAAGATGATAGACTGTGGGATCCCAAAGTGCAGCCACACCAGTTCAAAGAAGATTTTAGCAGTGGCTTCTCTTGTGATATTCTTCTTGCAGGCCGCCATAATGGCCATCTTCGAGAATCTGTTGACGACCACGAAAACACAGTCATTTCCATGCTTAGTAGAAGGAAGCCCCGACATGTAATCCACAGAGATGGATTCCCAAGGCCGACTAGGTGTAGGTAGCGGGGTATAGAGGCATTGCTTCTTGATGGTCAGTTTGGTATGGTGCAAGAAGTGCAGGATCTGATGTACTTCCCAACATCATGTTGAAGGTTTGGCCAATAGAAATAATTCTACATTACTTCCACTATTTTCTCGACCCCGAAATGCCCAGCAACTCGACTGTAGTGTGCTTCCCAAATCATCTTGGCATGCTCCCTTGAAGGAACATAAAGGTGTCCCAGGTGACATAGCAGTGCATCTTGGAGGTGAAAATTTGGAACTCGCGTACCCTCCAAGAGTGTCTTGTATGTGTGGCCTAATTCTGGATCGCTCTTGTAGAGAAGTGACCAATCAGAAGTCTCGTGCCCACAAGAGTTGAGAACGGTGGCTAGCGCCACGATCGGTGGTCGGTTGAGGCAGTCTGCAACATTATTGGTGCTACCCCTCTTATACTTGATGTTCAAATGAAACTATTGTAGATATGTGGACCACTTCTGATGGCGATCATTCTACAACTTCCCTTGCGTCTGTATGAACTACAAGGGTCGGTGGTCTGTGTGGATGATTGTTTCCTTCCCCAAAATGTAAAGCTTCCATTGTCGACAAGCCTCCACAATGGAATACATTTCTTTGTCATAAGTGGGATTCTTGCGGACTGTGTCGGAAAATGTCTCACTGTGATATTCCATTGGATGCCCGTGTTGAGTAAGAACTGCCCCAATAGCATAGTCAGAGGCATTTGTCCCAATCTCAAATGGTTGTTGCATGTATAGTAATGTGAGCACTAGGGCAGAACAGAGGCGATGTTTCAATTCTACAAATGCCTTCGATTGAGATTCCGACCAAAAGAACTTTGTTTTCGCTCCTCCCTTGGTGACTTGACTCAAGGGCCAAGTGATATGAGAGAATCCCAACACAAACCTGCAGTAGAAATTTGCAAGAGACAGAAAGTTGCGAAGCTCTGTTAGAGTGGTTGGGGATGGCCAATCTCGAATGACTTGGATCTTGGTTGGATCCACATGCACCCCCCTTTTATCAATAATGTATCCCAGATAATAAACCTGGGTCATGCCAAAAGTGCACTTCTCCAAATTGGCACACAAATTGTGTTGCCACAATGTTTTTAGTACCTTTCGAATGTGGTGGAGGTGCTCTTCCCAAGTCTGGCTGAAGATCAGAATGTCATCCAAGTACACCACTACAAATGAGTTGGTGAATGGCCACAATATGTCGTCCATCAACCTCATGAAGGTTGTGGGAGCATTCATCAACCCGAAAGGCATGACCAGCCATTCAAAAAGGCCTTCCTTGGATTTGAAGGCAGTATTCCACACATCAATGGTTCGATTGGTACCTGGTGATACCCAGGCTTCAAGTCGATCTTGCAGAAATATTTTTCCCCCTTTGGGTTTGTCAAGAAGGTCATCAATCTGTGGGATCGGGTACCTATTCTGGACAGTGATCTTGTTTAGCACCTGATAGTCAATACAAAGTCTCCAAGTCCCATCCTTCTTTTGTACCAACATGATCAGGCTCCCACAAGGCAATGAACTAAGCTGGATGTGACCTTTCTACAGCAGCTCCTAAATCTACCTCTTGATTTCATCGTTCTCTAGAACATAACGCTGATAGATTGGTCCATTGGGGAGCGACGCACCTGGGGTCAGGTCAATGGGGTGCTTGACCTGACGGTGTAGAGGCACCCCTGTGGGTGAGGTAAAGATGTCCCCATACTCCTTCACGGCCTTGTTCATTTGTTGTTGTCGTGCGGAGGAGCCCTGTCTGGAGGTCATGGCCACAATCTTCTTCTTTCCCTGGGGGTAGATTGGCGAGCCCTGGTATTGCACCAAGAGTGCTACAACTCCTAGGGGCTGCCCAAATTTACTTTATCAACCCAGGGTTCGTATAAACATGGAGGTGACAATGCTATATACACAACAGATGCATTCTACTCATGTCATCCTCTTCCTCTCTACGAAAGGGTGCTACTTCTAGGGGTTCTCAGTGAATTCTGTCACACTTCAATGAAACTAAAATAAATTTCAGAAATGGAATGATGGAAAGGAAACTAAACTAAATTGCTGAAAAGAAATGACATGAAAGGAAACTAATTTAACTTGCTGAAAAATAAATGGAAGAGAGGAAACTAATTCTAAACCACACTTAACTTGGCCAAACGGCTAAATGCACTCTACTTATCCTATGATCTATCTACCATGCTACCATGCTTCTAACCATGCAAATATTCATGATCTAACTAAACTTGAAAAAGTGTTGCTTTCAGTTTGGAGGAAAAAGGGCTAAAGATGCTAATGGAGGCCTTGAACACATGGGACAAGGCTTAGAGAAGTGAAAAGAGGGGTTAGAATTTATTAAAACTCATTATATCGCAATAATTCTTTGGAGAGGGAAGATTTTAGAAGTGCGATGGCAGAACTACGATGGAGGGACAGAAGTGCAATATGCGATATCGCAATCGCAATATCGCAAAGCCGGAGGGATAGCATAAGTTTTTTCAAGAGCGGGCGCAATATGCGATATGAAATAGGATAAAAACTGCGAAATGCGAAATGAAACGAGATAAAAACTTCGAAATGCGAAATGTGTCGGGATGATGTGGCGGTAGGGCCGATGGCAGAGTACGACAATGATTATCTCAATCGGAGTTTGGAGTGGCAAGTGTTAACGGGAACAAAATAAAAAATGCAATTTGCGATGTGCAATGCAGCGAAGTACAGAGAGTTATCATAATCGACGTTTAGAGCAGAAAGTGTTAATAGGAACCAAATAAAAGACGTGATTTGCGATGTGCGATGTGGCGGAGTAAAGAGAGTTATCGCAATCGACGTTTGGAGCAGTAAGTGTTAACGGGAACCAAATAAATGTGTGATTTGTGATTTGCGATGCAACGGAGTACGAAGAATTCTCGCAATCGGTGTTTGGAGTGATCAGTCTTAAAAGGAAAAAAGGGAAAAGTTTGCGAAGTGCGATATGGGAAGGTGCAGCGATGTGATTGCGATAAGGCCGAAATTTGTGAAGTATGAAATGTGATGGGTGACGTGGCAGAGTGCTACAATAATATCGCAATAGGGGTTTGGAGGCAGAATTATTAATAGAAACCAATAGAAAATGTGATTGGCAATGAGCGAAGTATGGTAGCGGGAGATTCTAGGAGCAAAGGCGGAGGTCCACTTTGATGGTTTTTCAAGCGTTTTGTGAATAACAAGGACAATAGCTGCAATAAAAGAAGGAGGGAATAGAGCGTAACCGAGGTGTTTGGAAGCATGAAAGCAGAGATGGAAAATGAAGTGAGAAGGTGAGGGTGAACTTCTCCGGAACTTTAATACTGATTCTTGCAAATAAACCTACGGATTCATGCACGGAAAAACAGAAAAAACGCGTGATAATATAGTGGAAGAAAGACTGAAACTGTTATTGCACTCTACTCTAATTTGAGAAGAAGTGAATCATAAACATAAATCATTTTTGGTCTACGGGAAGGTCTACCCTCCTCGAGCTCTATTGAGAGAGATGAGAAGGGAAGGTTGCCTCACAGTTTTATAGAGTTCATCAACTATTCTACAGCGCATATAAGAATATTAAATCTACAATAGCAAACTATAACAACAATGAAAATATCATAAATAAAACTAACTAAATGACAGAAAGAAAAGAACGAAAATAGCAGAGAAGCTGAGGCACATGGATTGGGCCCTAACCCACGAGCCTCGCTCCCTGAAACTAGATCAGTAAAACAACATCTAACTACTCATTGCATTACAAAAATACAGTATTATTACATCCTAAAGGTCTTAAACAGCAAAATCCTAATAGAATAGAAAAGAATGGCATGGGATGGAATGGAATGCAAATGGAATAGAAATGGAATCGACTAGCATCGAATGGATCGTAAAATCGACTGGCATCGCCCGAAATCGACCCTAATTAGCTCTTGATTAGCTTTATTTATCCTCAAGGGCATCTACCAACATCTCCCTAGAAAATAGTGGTTGAGTCCACTTTTACTCCGAGTAAACCATAGATTGAGTGCACATCGTCTTCAGTTTGCTTGGTTGCCTTTGATAGTTAAGGACGGTGGACAAACCCCTCGAATCTCTCCAAGATTTCTCAATAATTTCCTAATATTGTGCTCATTTATTCTTCAATCTTAATCTTCCAGTGGCAGGGAGCAAGTCCCTAAATTATCTCCTTCTCCAAATCTGCGTAATCTGCCAAATATTCTCACAATATTCTACAAAAATAACCAATGTTAGGCACAAATATGCAATTACCTTTAAACCTTCCTAAGAAAATATTAAAGCATAAGAAAACATTATTAAGTGCAGAAGGAGATATTTAATATATCTTTCCATGTGCATAAGGAGGGTAGATGGGCCTAAGAAAGGTTAGATGGGGTAGATGGGCCTAAGAAAGGTTAGATGGGCCTTAATTTATAATTTATAGGCCCATCATCACCCCCCTACTGAAACTATTGCTCATCCTCTGAGCAACCTATTCATCCTTCCTGCCTTCTAGCTCTTCCTTCATGCTGGCTTATTTCGTTTTCTATTTATTGGCCCATGCGCTTCTCCTCCTGCTAATCTTCTTGCTATTCTTCTTGCATTTCTTCTCGTAGGTGCTTCATGGAGGTCCTCAGATGCCTTAAGAAAATCTGTTTCGCATGCCAAGAGGTGGTTGATCCACTTTTTTTTTTTTTTAATTTCATGTAGAATAAACTCGTAGTTCTTTTGTTGTGAACTGAGTTCACCCTTGGTTACCCCTTGGCACTCCTTGTCTTCCATTACAATGAACTACTTACTACCCACTTTCTCATGTCCTTTTTACTTTTGTCTTGTTCCTCTTCTTGGTGGAAAAAGTGAGGCTAGTCACTAGATAAGGCTGAGGTTGCTCTGCTACTGATTTTGGCTATATAAAAAAACTTTCCTTCTCACACTTTTTAATGTTTTATTAATATAAAATAGACTCGAAGAGAGGGTTAGATGATTGCATACCTAAGCTTTACCATTGATTTTTTTTTGCAGGTGATATTGAAGCTGTTGATATGGCTGTTGAAGCTGTCTTCGGTGGTTCTAAAGCTACATGTGATAATCTACTTGAGATCCTTTTGGAGCTTTTGAGCACAGGAGGAGGAAGTTCAAGTTTGACTACCTTTGACCAGGGTGTTGACCAAATTTTCTTTTTGTGCCAACTTGTTGTTTTTCTACTTGCAAAGTTTGGAGAGCACCTGCATTCATTAGAGAGAGATACATGGAGAAATGTTTTTTTCATTTTATTTTTTTAAGGCCTACTAGCTGCCTTAATGAGGCTTTCAATTGGTAGGTCTGTCTAGGCGCCTCAAAGGATCCTTTCACTTAGGATCTTTTTTTTCTCTCTTTTTTTTTTTTTTTTTCAACCCAATGACTGCCTCATGGATGTTTTCAATCAGTGGGCCAATCTCATATGCCTCAAAAGAGGTTTTCACCTGAGATTTTATTTTTATTTTCCCTTTTTTTTCTTTTTTTTTCTTTTTCACTTTCCTACTCTTCTTGAAAAAACGAAACCTTTTTCAAGTATAGGAATACTTCCAATGGAGCCATGTACACATCAAGATGATAGATAAAATCAGGTGCACACGTGGAATACACGCTCTGACATGTACCTGAATATAAGAGATGAATATCTTTGACTGGGATTGTATCAAGTACTGTTGGAGAAGAGTGTGTTGTTGCAACTTAATGACTGTTTGGAACCATATGTCAATATAGTTGTGATGCCCCTGGTCCACTTGCTGAGTTGGATCACCTTGGATGTCCTCTTCTATTATGACATTCAAATCTTCCCCTTTTTGCTAATTTTTCTCTTGAACACATGGAGGAAATGCTGGTAAACATGAGGAAACTTTCTCAACATCTGATTATGATGTCGGCTCTTCATCAAGTGCAGCCCTTGATCTTTTGATCTCCTCATTTGGATCTTCTTCTTCTTGCTGTTGTCCTTCAATTACATTAAGAAAATATCTTCTTTGCAATACATTTCTTGAACTAGGATGCAAACCATTTAGATCATGTGAGGACCTACGCTAGGTCTTCATACTAAACCAAATATATCATTGAAATTAAACACAACATGAAGGAGAATAACATATTTATATCTCAACATTTATTTGATGATAATATACAAGTAAAAATATTAAACAAATAAAAATATTTTTTCTTTTTTCAGCAATTTATATAAGTAATTAACATTTGAAGAATACATGTATCACTAGCTTGGTTGAGTTGCTCCTGATTTTGTTGAGACACTCCTGCTGGGCTACCCGAAAATATTTACCTCCTAGCCAACTAGGATTGATTTCCTAGCCTAGGGAACCTCCACAGGCTCCTTAGCCCTCCGAGCCCAAGTCCAACCAGCTATAGTGTGTCCAAGTGGGAATCAACACCCTCCAACTCCAAACAAGACCAATAATCCTCCTCAATGCCAAAACAAGACCAAGAATCCTCCCTAATCCTCTCATCCTCCTTCCCTTTTTTTATCTTTTCCTCTCATCTACTTCAACTACTTGCCATTAATTTCATGACTACCCCCTCATCCTTCTCATTTATTAACATTGACTTTCCTACCATACATATATATTTTATTCAAAAATAAATGGGAGAAGACCAAAATGTAAATTGAGATGACATATTGGATGTACAAAATCTAGATATTTGATTTTAGAAATAAATGAGGGAAGACCATAAATTATCTACAAGTTAAATTGAGATGACATATTGGATGTACAAAATCTATATATTTGATTTTAGAATTAAATGAGGAAAGACCATACCTCATCTAAGATTTGATTTGAGAAGACATATTAGAAATGAAATAAATAATAAAGGTCATACCAGTAAAAATAAAATAAAATTACAATTTCACAAGTGTAGATATTACTCAAAAATTATAATTCATTATTTACAGATTAATTAAAAGCTAATCAAAATTTACCTTATGGGATCAAGAGGATATGTTTGGTAGTATTGTACCTCAACATTGTAAGTGGGCTAAGATACTTCATGGTGTGGGTTTGGAAATGGTGGTATGGTTAGTTGAGTGGGGGTGGATATATGAGATGGATGTGATTGAGGTTGTGGTTGTGGTGGATGTGGATGGTAGGGATAGCATGGAGTTGGGTATGGAGGATATTGAGGGAAATGTTGAGGATATTGTGGATTTTCCCAATAAGGTCTGAAATTGTGAAGTGGGCCCTTGCATCATATCAAGTTGACTAGGCTTCCAGGGTATCCTTGGAGCTACATAGCATAGCTTATTTGGTGATTTCCTTGCTCCATTGTCTTCCTGGTAAACTTATTTAAACCTGGGGAATAATGAACAACATTTAGTAGCATATGATTCTACATGGATAACAAAGATATCAACATCTTCTTATTTCTCATTTTGCATTCTTAACATTTCTACTTGTTCACTTAGATTTCTAAGAATTTATGTAATAAAGTTGCCAAGCAAATTTCTAAGTTCATCTTGTCTTACCAATGTTGAGGCGGATTTACTTACTCTTTCCCTTCCTCTTGATATGCGCTTGCATGTTTCACAAATTTCTTCAAATGCCAATTGGTATACATCTCCTCTACTAATGAGATTAAGGAGATCAATCCACTCATCCCTAATTGTTCTAAGTAAGAGGGTTTTTAGTGTGTCAAATATAAAGGATGTAATTTTTCCCTCTTAACATTAAACATGAGCCTCTCTATTAGATCCTCAAGGCTGTCATCTTCTTCTTGGTTCATTCTAAAAATTTCTTCTCTAAGATCAGGATCTTTATATTTTTCTAGAAATATCTTTTGCATATCATTGCATGATCTTATTGAATTAGTACCTAAACTCATGAACCATTTAAGAGATTTATCCGTCAATGTTGCAGGAAACAATCTCAATTTTTGAGTGTGTGATAAGTAGCCATAAGATATACAAAGTATCTCAAATTCAAAGAGAAATGTTTTTGGATCCTCTGTCCTCGTACCATGGAAGTTGGGAAGGAAATATGGAGGGATGTTCTTCATATGTAAATTGATGTCCATATATTGAATGGGAAACCTAATAATATCTTCTTCATTATAATCATATACATCCATCTCTTCTACTTTCAAAAGTGTATGGTGATGTGGTTCTTACTACACCACGTGTTCAAGTGGGGGGGTTTTTATTGGAGAAGTATTTTTTTAATAAATTTGAGTATCCCTAATCCTATGAGGCATGAAAATCCGATTTTTTTGTATCTTTCAATATTTTGGAAACAACATGAAAAAGGAAATCATAAAAGAATGCTAAAACATAATCAAAGCATCTACTAGACACCTCCCCGGCAACAACGCCAAAAAGTGGTGAGTCTTGGTATTGCACCAAGAGTGCTGCAAATCCCAGGGGCTACCCTACTTTAATTTATCAACCTTGGTTTCATACAAACATTGAGGTGACAGTGTTATATACACAGCAGATGCATTCTACTCATGTCATCCTCTTCCGCTCTACGAAAGGGTGCTAATTCTAGGGGTTCTCAGTGAAGTATGTCACACTTAAATGAAACTAAAATAAATTGCAGAAAGGAAACTAAACTAAATTGTTGAAAAGAAATGACAAGAAAGAACACTAATTTAACTTGCTAAAAAGAAATGGCAGAAAGGAAACTAATTCTAAACCACACTTAAGTTTGCCAAACGGTTAAATGCACTCTACTCATCCTATGAACTATCTACCATGCTACCATGCATCTAACCATGCAACTATTCATGATCTAACTAAACCTGAAAAAGTGTTACTTTCATTTTGGAGGAAAAAGGGCTAAAGATGCTAATGGAGGGCTTGAACACATGGGACAAGGCTTAGAGAAGTGAAAATAGGGGTTATACTTTATTTAAACTCATTATATCGCAATAATACTTTGGAGAGGGAGGCTTTTAGAAGTGTGATGGCGGAATTGCAACGGAGGGATGGAAGTGTGATATGTCATATGTGATATGGCAATCACAACATCGCAAAGCCGTAGGGATAGCGTAAGTGTTGTTCGGGAGCGGGCGCAATATGCGATAGGATAAAAACTGTGGAATGTGAAATGCAACGTGATAAAAACTGTGAAATGTGAAATGCGATGGGATGACATGGCAGTAGGGCTGGTGGTAGAGTATGATGGCGATTATCAAAATCGGCATTTGGAGCGGTAAGTGTTAACGAGAACAAAATAATAAATGTGATTTATGATGTGCGATGCGGTGGAGTAAGAAGAGTTATTACAATCGGCATTTGGAGCGGTAAGTGTTAACGAGAACCAAATAAAAGTGTGATTTGTGATTTGCGATGTGGCAGAGTACGGAGAATTATCGCAATCGGCGTTTGGAGTGGTAAGTCTTACAAGGAAAAAAAAAAAAAGGGAAAAGGTTGTGAGTGTGAAGTGCAATACAGGAAGGTGTAGCAATGCGATTGTGATAAGGCTTCAGGAAGGTGGTCAAGCCAACAGCTCTATGTGAAGTGCTTCCATCCCATCTGATCTGATCGCTGTAAGTTGGGGAGATCCAGTGGGTTTGAGGCAGGCAGTATTGAGAGGTTGAGCAGCATACACGAAAATGAAAAGGCATATCCTAGCAAAACTGTCTGTACAAAATCCAAAAGAGTATCTGGTTGGTCGGGTTCGTTCATCCCGGCCCGAAAAGAGAAGATAGTGCATCCTCAATCGAACTGGTAAGACCAAGCCTAATGCAGGAATGAATAAAATGTTGAACATGGGGGAATCAAGCCAGTACTATACTGGAAAGGATATAGCACCATACCATGCGATCGTATAGGCTGAAATTTGTGAAGTGAAAAATGTGATGGGTGACGTGGCAGAGTGCTACAGAATATCGCAATTGGGGTTCGGAGGCAGAAGTATTAACGAAAACCAATAGAAAATGCGATTTGCGATGAGCGTGTTAGTGCTCAAATCTACCTTAGGCTGAAATAAGGTAAAACTCAAGGCTACATCAAACCACGCTCAGCCTCGTAGCTAGCCCTACGAGGACAAGAGAGGGCTCTCTTCGGGTCTATCTCGATAAATTGAGCAATAGGGTGTGAGATGACTTATAACGAATACTGATTTTAGGCTAGTAAAGAGATAGGAAAGTTTGATTTTGATTTTTTGGGTTTTTGTTGAAGAAATGGGAAAAAACAATTTTGGGTCTGGGAATAAGGTCAGATCTTTGCAGAATTCGAGTTGGGGCGAGGTAGGCAGTAGTCTTGATGCTTTTGATTGAGTATATGGACAGATCAGAACGACAAGGAGCTGAAAAGGGAAAGGATGAACATGGATCCTTTTCAAACAGGCGAAAACATGTAAAACTAAACGAATTCAAAGGCAGAGCACTGTAAACAATGGATTCAACCTCATCCACTCATTCATTTAGTTTCAGAAGCATAAGAAGAGATGGCATACATTAAACATGAAATAACTTACAATAAACTGAGAGAAAACACCATCAAGAACTGAAAGCCACAAGAATCCCAATAGGTGCTGCAAAACCTCTGATCTTTCCTTAGCCAAAATATGAAAAATATGTACAATAGTGTGCCAAAATCTTCCCAAGAGTCCAACCTGTAGAATGTCTCAAAAATTACATCATATAGACCTCCTAACTCCTTCCCACACCTCTAGGGGTCGAATTCCTCCTTCTAGGAGCAGTTCCAACTAATTCTAAACAAGGAGCTAGAATATAGGCATCTAAACAACTTGCCTCTAAAAGGGAGGAAACTGATTCTTACATCTGATTTTTACTTTTTTAGGAGTGAATCATCTAGAAGAGGTAAAAGTGAGTCAAAGTTACATGCCAACCATCAATTTACATCATGAAAACTCAAAAATTTCATCCACAAGCAAAACTGGTCCCAACTGGCCGAAATCCTGAGCTGGAAGGTGAAAAATTGACCAAAAATCCATGTGCGTAGCGCCCCCGAGCCATACACGTAGCACACATTTCAGCCTGATTTTGGAGCACTTCCCGGCATCCAAACTGAGCTCATGATAGCTCGTTGTAAAGCCCTAGATGTTGTCTATCCAACCCAAGTGGAATTTTCCAATTTTGAGCTCATTTTACCCTCCAAAACTTCATTCTCCTAGAAGTACTTCCTGCTGGTGCAAAAGGTGGCAGCAAGGTGGTTTTCATGGTGTTTTTGGGCCTTTTGACCATCCAGAACCTGATGAAATGCTTCGGAAATACCTGAGCATGCATAAATTACCATGAAAAACCCAAAAATACAAATATTTCCTTCAGCAAGTGTCCCAAACAAAAGTGAGCATGTCGACGCGCTACTCGTATAGCTGAAAAATCTGTTTTTGGACCAAAATATTTCAAAATGACAAAAATTTCTCCGAATTTGCTCAAATTTGGAGCGAAGACCCTCTATCATGTATCATGTCCAGCCAATGAAGCCTCGGCCAAAATCCGTAGTGGATCAGGCATTTTCTACCGTTTTAGTGCTTCGCTCAATCTCCTTTTCAGAATCTTCATTATTGCTTTGCAGACATGCATGTGAGCCCAATAATGACCTTTCATGTGACGAAGCATATCTTTTTCTCTGTTGGCCTTTTCCAACAACTTCTCCAGATGAATGTTAACACGTGTGAGGCAAGAATCTCGATCGATTGGTGTCATGTCGCCGGGTCTCTTCCGGGCCAATTGTCGATCTTCACGGATTCGCCGCAGCTCATAAAGTTCGTGCTCATCCTCTAGCTGTTTGTTACGCTGCTCCAGGTAGTTTATCACCCACTGAGCCCTTTGCAATTTCTCTTTCAGCATGTCATTCTCGGCCCTCTGCTCCTGGATGATCTCTTTCAGCTTCGAGCTAGGAGAGCTCGCATCAACATCAATGATTGTGAAATCCGTGTCCCGGCCTCCTGATGGGCCCTCATCATGCATGGGCCTCTTGCCCCTATCCTGAATCTGTACCTGTGCTGAAGAAGAAGGCGAGACCCCTTCCACATCATGTGGAGATAATACTCGCTCTGCTGATGTAGTCAACGAGACCCCTTCCACCCTGGGTGGAGATAGTACTCGTCGTGTCGCTGCAAATAAGGCCCTGTGGCCTCGCTGGTATGTCACATACAATGGAGCAGTGATATGCTCAATCTCAGGAATGTCAGGCTGATGTAAAGGCTCTCTCTCATCGTGAACTACCTCAAGAGGCAGCTGCGGCGCTGTAAATAAGTCACGAGAGATGAAATCCTCCCAAGTGATGCCCTGCTGTGTCAACTGATGTACCACTACGATCTTGATCAGCGCGTAATGATATATACTTCTATGCTGTTGTGCTGGGGTCTTCTTCTGTACAAAAATCACCATCCTCTCTATGTTGCGATACATGAAGTACGGAATGTTCATCATACGTACCCTCGTGAAGTGCATCAACAAACGAACATGGTACGCATAGAGACGCGAGAATCTGCCCTCGCAACTGAAATACCGAATGATGAGTTTCATCAGTGGTGCAAACTCATCCTTCAGGAATCTGAAAGGAAAAACCCTGCTCAGGTGCCTCATATACCCAGGTTTGATGTATGTCTCATAGTGGAATTTCTCTAACTGCTGACGTTTGTTCCATTCCTCTCCTATATTTGGTATCCCGGTGGCCTGAGCAATAGTCTCTGGTGACAGAATGAAATCTACTCCAGCAAGGCTTACACGGCCATCATGTAAATGTAGAACAAATAGACGAGCCAGTTCACGATGATGTTGGGTTTGTGAAATCATCTCACAGTATCGAAAACATGACTGATACCGAAAACAATCCATTGCAAGCGGACATGCCTGCAATTGAGCCAAAGAAGTAGGCTCCTCCCTAAGATGCTTACCGCCTTTGCCACCTTTGTGAGGCCTCCGTGGCACATTACCCTCTGCTGTGGAATCACTGTCATACTCCTGCTCATAAACTGAATCCGTCTCTGACATGGCTTCGAAACAATATGTATGCTGATATAGGTGTAGTGAAGACAAAGTTTCAATGTATGCTCAAAACCCAAATATGCTGCATATGTACCAAAGCATCATAAGAAAACAAGTGGCATTGATAATAGCTCTGTTTAGTGGATTGGCATTAAAGACAGTCTCTGTTTTGGATCACAAGTGAATTTTGAGAAATGAGTAGACAGTGTAATGTATGGTACAGCCTTTGCAATACTGGCCAAGGATTTGTCAAAGGACTGTGTTTGTCAATGGGAAATGGGACACAATGTGACAATGACCACAGTGAAACAAATAGCCATGACAGTGGTAAAATAATGATGATGACAGCAGTGGTAGAATGATAAACTGAGAGTGTGAGGGCAGTGAGACTTTGACAATATATGCAGAGGTATATATATCAACCATACAAGGTGGGAAAATCTTCACAAAGCCATCAATATGTATTTAAAACCATAAGGAATAAATCTGCCATGAACATAGGGTTTCACCTCTCCACATCAAATACATTAATTTTCCCCACCTCAAAACACCACAATCCTGTTCCAAAATCACTGAGCAATGGTTAAAAACCTACTTGCAAGTTGAAGGAGCCGTTGTGGTATGAAGCCGGACGCAAAAAACAAAATTTTTTGGCTCTGTCGCTATATGGGTAGCGCCCCTGCCCAACGCGTAGCGCCCAGCAAGTGCGTAGTGCCCGTGTTAATTAACACTAGCTGTTGGTGTTATGTGCGTAGCGCCCCTTATATGGGTAGCGCGCCTACTATGTGGGTAGCGCGCACCTCCAAAGCCAGTCAACAACTCTGCAAACACGTCTTCGGCCCTCCACTTCACAAATTCGACTTCTGCCTTGAGGATTGGTGGAAATGCATGATTTTCCATGGCTTATATGTGAAGAAAATATCTCATCAAATCATATTTGAATTTAAATTTACTCCATGACCCACTTTTATAATGTTTGGCATTTTGACTTTTGATCATTTAATACAATGCTGTTCTTTGACTTTCTCTTGCTTTTTCTGAGTCTTGGATTGATAATACTTTGTTGTCTTTTGCAGGGATGCGGCACTTGGCTTTGGAAAAGATCAGAGGCTTGCTCTGGAATTTCTTATGGTGAAATAAATACAATTATTACAAAAATTAAATTAGACAATTTCTAGTTCCAAAACAGAGTTTTGGACTAGAAATGTCTTCAAATGCTTTTGATAATAAAAATGTGAAATAGAAAACTTGCGAAACCAACCTCATGGCCTGCGGGCTTTTATGACATGTATGCAAAGGACTGAAAACCCTAGACTCTAAGACTAAAAGACTCTTTTAACGAAACTAAACATTTATGACAATGAATACAATGACTATTTTGAGGAATTTTAATTAGCCCTGCAGGTACAAGCATGAGGAAACACATGACAACCAGACCCCCTCGTCATTCAATGGCATGCTCCTAGCGAAATGCAACGAAGTGGAACGAGCGAGACACCTAAGAATGATATGCAAAAAGCGAACTGATCTCTGACGGAGGGCTGTAAGGACCGACTCTAACAGAGCGAAGTACGGTAGCGAGAGATTCGAGGAGCAAAGGCAGAGGTCCTCTTTGATGGTTTTTCAAGCGTTTTGTGAATAACAAGGGCAACAGCTACAATAAAAGAAGAAGGAGGTAATAGAGCGTAACAGATGTGGTTGGAAGCATGAAAACATAGATGGAAAATGAAGCGGGAAGGTGAGGGTGAACTTCTCTGGAACTTTAATACTTATTCCTACAAACAAACCTATGGATTCATGCATGGAAAAATAGAAAAAAATGTGTGATAACACAGTGGAAGAAAGACTGAAACTGTTATTGCACTCTACTCTAATCTGAGAAGCAGTGAATCATAAACAGAAAGCACTTTTGGTCTGCGGGAAGGTCTACCCTCCTCGAGCTCTATCAACAGAGATGAGAGGGGAAGGTTGCCTCACAGTTTTATAGAGTTCATCAACTATTCTACAACACATATAAGAAGATTAAATCTACAGCAACAAACTATAACAGCAATGAAAATATCATAAATAAAACTAGCTAAATGACAAAAAGAAAAGAATGAAAACAGCAGGGAAGCTGAGGCACATGGATTGGGCCTTAACCTACGAGCCTCACTCCCTGAAACTAGATCAGTAGAAAAACATTCAACTACTCATTGCATTACAAAAATACAGTCTTATTACATCACGAAGGCCTTAAACAACAAAAGCCTAATAGAATGGAAAATAATGGCATGGGATGGAATGGAATGCAAATGGAATCGACTAGAATCGAATGGATCGGAAAATCTATCGGCATCACCCGGAATCAGTCGTAATTAGCTCTTGATCAGCTTTATTTATCCTCAAGGGAAACTACCAACAACTCCCTAGAAAATAGTGGTTGAATTCACTTTGACTCCAAGTAAACCATCGATTGAGTGCACATCGTCTTTGGTTTGCTTGGCTGCCTTTGACAGTTAAGGAGGGTGGACAAACCCCTTGAATCTCTCCAAGATTTCTCAATAATTTCCTGATATTGTGCTCATTTGTTCTTCAATCTTGATCATCCAGTGGCAGGGAGCAAGTCCCTAAATTTTCTTCTTCTCCAAATCTGCATGATCTACCAAATATTCTCACAATATTCTACAAAAATAACCAATATTAGGCACAAATACGCAATTACCTTTAAACCTTCCTAAGAAAATATTAAAGCATAAGAAAACATTATTAAGTGCAGAAGGAGAGATTTAATATATATTTTCATGTGCATAAGGAAGGTAGATGGGCCTAAGAAATGTTAGATGGGCCTTAAGTTATGTCTAATTTAGAGGCCCATCACAGATCATCGGGAAAAAAATTTTCCCGGTTTTGGAAATGAGCTTACTACATTGTTTTGCAGTAACCAAAGAGATAGTGGCAGGCGGTGGTACCTCTAGTATCCTGTAAAACTTATTGCCCAAAGTAACAATAACAGCGCGAGGTCAGGACTCATACACAACATGTTGCTTCCACAAGTATGGTTGGCCTAATAATACATCACAAACATCAAGTGGAAAAATATCACATAATACCTCATCCGTGAAGGGATTGATGCTGTAGGGAAGGCGACACTGTTGGCTGACGCGGAGATCCCGTCCTTGGTGAAGCCACCCGATGGTGTATGGTTGTGGGTGTGTTGTGGTCAGCAAGCCCAACCACTTCACGACCTCTGTTTAAATGAGGTTCTTTTGGCTCCCACTGTCGACAATGAACTGTATTGAGGAACCCTTTACCCACATCTGGGAGTGGAAGAGACGCTCCTCCTCCTCTGGATCTTCCGGTTCCTCCTTCTGGATCTTCGCAATGGAAACAGTGGTGTTGGGCTCCGCATCAATAATCTACTTCCCTTTGTCATTCCCCTTGTCGGGTTTTGATTCAGAGTCGGAGCATGCATATGATTCAAAAGCCCTCATCTCGGCCACCAGCGACTGCTTGGTCCGACACTCACTTGTGTTGTGAGTGGAGCTCTTATGGAACTCACACCACTTTTTCGTGTCCTTCTTTGGCTTCGTAGTGTTGTTCTTTGCTTGCGGCTTTGCCAAGTTGTCTTGGGCCTCCATGCCTTGGATTTTTTTTTTGTTTTACAGTTTAGGGGCACCTTTCCCTTGTTTTTTATTTTTAGATCCGAAGTCTCGCTTCTTATGTTTGAATTTCTGCTCAATCTTGGCATCATACCGGTATGTTGTACCAAGCGAGGAGATGTCGAGGAACTCCATTTCCTCCTTAATGTATCTGTGCAAACAACTGCGATACTTTAGCACCAAATTTTTCTTTGAATCTTTGATACCCAACTTTGTGCGCATGGTATGGAATAGATTCGTCAGCTCCTGCACATCATGATCCCTTTGTTGTCGCAGCATGGTCCATTGTATGTACTTGTCCTCATATCTCTCCACGGGATAGTATTGTTCTTTGATGGTGTCTCAGAAATAATTTCAAGTGGGTACGATCAAGAACATATAGGGTTTTTTCTCGTCCTTTTTCTCATAGTAGTTTTCCCACCTGTCCTTGACATGGGGGGTAGCTTTGAGGAGTGCAAAAATAATCTTCTCCTGGTTGGAAAAGTCATGAACCGAGAAATATCCTTCTAATAGATTCAACCATATATCTACGACATCTGCATCTATTTGGCCCTCAAATATGGTAATGTCAAAGTTTACTTGTACCTTAAAGGGAGTCGCACGTCCAAAGTGGCTGCTAGATGTAGTTGTGCCGCCGGTGGGTAGTCGTTAAAGGATCTGGGCAAAGTTATCCATCATCGCGTTCCTTTGTTTTTCAAGGGCCTCCTCGAGCAATATTTTGATAGGATATTCTGCTCCATCATCTTTATTTTCATCCCCCATGGGTGGTCATCGGGGTTTGCGAGGCTGATCTTGCAAATGTTCAACCAGATTGAGCCCTAACTCCTTATACCCCGACCTCGTTGGGGACATGCAAAGAAGGATCGAGAAAAAAGAAGACCTCTATGATACCACTGATCCGGATTTATACAGGAACGCAACAAAATACACATATAACCATAAATACAAAGATGCAGCAGAAATAACACTTCATTGCATTAATATCAAAGAACTGAAATTTTCTTACAGATAGAATGGAAATAAACTAGCTAGGGTGCTGGTAGCTTATCTCTGAGAAGAGATGTGGTGGCTACAAGCCTCTGAACTATGTTATAATGAGGCTCGAGGGCCTATTTATTATTAATAAACAATGGAAAACCCTAAACATCAAAAACCTAACCCTAGGAGATTAAGCGCCAAAACTATGGGCCCCATTTGGGTAAATTGGTACATCAACTTCCTAGGGACGTAACTTTGGCATACGATCTCTGTTTTACATGCACCATACCTTGTTAGAAAGATCTATCCAAGGAATACAACTTTTGAGTGAGCAACATCAATCTATTGACTCATGTTGCTCCCTATTTTTCCAAAAAACGTCATTTAGGGCCTCAAAACGGCTCCGAAAGTTCAGGACCCTAAAAACTGCTAAAAATAGTAAACTGTGTTATAATTAAAGAAACAAAAAAACTAAAGGAGACAATGGTGGGGCCCCAAGTGGAATAGGCGGGTGGCCTCCAATATCCACATGGATCAATTAGACAAGCGAGAACATAATAAATACGAATAAAAATAACTGAGACAGATAGATATCACCAAAAAATTGACAAGCAACAGAGATATTTCATTATGCATAGACAAAGCATAATGTTCACTTGCCTCTTCGAGGGGGAAACCCCAGCAGATCAGAGCTCAATTACAATACGACACATTACTTCTTCCTTCTATCTGTTGGAAATGTTGTCATTGATGGAAAAGGAGCACAAAAGAACAGCAGCAAGCAAGGCAGAGGCAGTAGAGATAGCAAAAGAGAGGCAGAAAGGAGCAGCATTATACAAGATGTGATGCGATGCGATGTACTAAATATGCGATGTGATGTGATCGCATATCGCAATCGGCGAGTGAAGCAGAGGCAGTGTAATGGAGATGTGATGCGATTGGTTTGCGATGCGATCGCATATCGCAATCGGTGAAACAAAAAAGAAATAGGCAGAGCGGACGCGATGCGATGCAAATGCTTTATTATAATGTTCCGAAGGTTAGCAAATGAGTACATAAGTACAATGCAATTTTTTATTATAATGTTCCACTTCCAAAGGAGTAATCCAGTACTTTATAGTGTAATTCGATGTATTGCCGAAACTTTTACAAAGGTATTGACGGTATGGACCAATTAAACAAACAAAGGAAGGACAGTGGGGACCGCAAGGAAAGCGGCTTTGAAAACCCAATACTAGTGGGTTCGCGCGACCTCAAGACCGGTAAGTAGAATTGCTCAAAAAAACGCGATATGGGTCTCTGGTTGACACGTAATATAGAGGTGGTTTTCAAAAACCACGAATATCGCGTATTTTTTGAAGATTAAACCTTGTTCATTCAAATTGCGCGATATTGCGCGACCTCCGTCTGATGTGTTCCCAAGGTATAGTTGGAGCGCGAGAGCAGCTAGACCGTTGGATGTGAATGGTACGTTAAAAGATTTGTGGACCCAATATTAAAGGTGGATCATGCAATGGTTTATGTTTTAAACCAAGGTCAGAGTTTCGTATAAAATACAATGGAACATGAACATAACCCAATGTCTTAATAAAAGGCGGAACCATGAATAGAAGTGGAACCGTGCAATGAACAATAGAAGCGGCTTTCGAAAGTGATGAAAATCAATGGCGGAGATCTTATCGGAGATAGAAGATCAATGGTGGAGATCTAATCGCATCGGTGATTCCTAATCGCATCAACAGAATGAAAAACAATGTAGCGATAGTTTGAAAGTTGTGATTGCAATTGAGCGATTTAATCGCAACCGTCCGATCCCAGTTAACGACAACCGTTGGATCTACATCGGAGTCATCGCATCAGAGATTTCTAATCGCATCAGCGCAGCGGAAGTGCAAGTGAACAATTTGTTGAATGTTGCGATTGGGATGGTGCGATCCAATCGCAATTGTTGGATCACGGTCGATAGCAACCGTTGGATCATAAAGTAAGTCGGAGTGGGGTCCACAGTGACCCATCGCATCGGCGGAGATTCAAACACGAAAATACAAGGTTTTCCTTTGTTAAAGTGTTTCGACGGATAAACGAGAAATATAACGTATGACTTTGAAATGCTGAAATATTGCATGGTGGGACCTTCACTAATCGCATCGGTGAAAATCAAATGACCAAAGGCACAAGAGGACTTCTGAATGCTGCGATTGCGATTGGAAAGTTAAATGAGGCGGAGTGTCTTTGTAATGTGGACTCCATATAAAAGAAAAAGGTTAATATATGACTGCACCAAGATTTTAGACCAAAACTGAAGAATGAATAAAAAGTAAAGCAGCAAGTATATATGAAACAATATATACATATATCTATGCAGTGTGGGGCCATCGCATCGACGTGAAGACAAAGCAGTGGAACACGTTATTGAAGTTTGCGATTGCGATTAATCGCATCGGAACAATCGCAAAGGGTGTAATCACAATCAGAATTCATCGGAGGAGGCTCATCGCATCGGGGAATAGAAAGAGTTTGGCAAGTGGGCCCGAAAGGCTATTTTCTATGGTAAAAATGTCTTTGTTATATGCCGAGAGTTATTTGAGGCTTTTATAGAAGAACATTGTAAATGCGTTGAAGTAAATTTTGAACCATATGAAGAACTTCTACAATGTAAAATACTGTGATTTTTGATAAAGCTGCCAGAGTTGGAACAGAATTTGGGAAATGCATTTTACATACATGGAAAACAGAGGTATGCAGAACAGTTACATGACAGCTGCAGAAAAGACAAAACTAGCAAGCCAAGGGCCGGAAAAAGGGCTGAGTGAAATTGATATATGTAACTGAAAATGTGAATGTAAATGTTTTAAGTGTTTTTATATTGTTTGTGATGCAAAGGCAAGTTCTCCATAGGCAAACAAAACTCCACCGTAAAACTGAAATTTGTATAAATAGCTATATTCCTCTAAATGAGCCGGACAAAGAAATGAGAAGACAAGGTCGAAGAGTCAAGGTCGTTCAATTCGAATTCTCGTGGGATACAAATATGTGATGAATCCCCATAAATGATATCACATTGATGTGCATATAGAGGTTAGAGAATGAAAAAATGAAGCAGTGAGGCAGAGAAGAAGGAGGAGCTGATAGAGAATCTGAGAAAATGTAGAGATGATGCAAGGCAGATATGAAGGCTGGTGCACAGCAGTGAAGATGGTACAGAACAGAGCTGATATCCAGATAAATCAGCAAGTGTTTTTATGAAAGAGTGAGGAAGTTGGAGCTTCCCTATCAAGTTGTAGGTTGATAGATGTTAGTTGTAGCTGACTGAGGTAGGAGCCTCTTGTAGGTTGTAGCCTGCAGAAAATAGAGGAAGTTGGTGCTTCCATATCAAGTTGTAGCTTGATAGAAATCAGTTGTAGTTGGCTGAGGTAGGAGCCTCCTGTAGGTTGGAGCCGTGTAAAATAGTCGGGAGTTGGTGCTTCCTTGCAAGTTGTAGCTATGTAATTGAGGTCGAGCCTCCGTAGGTTGGAGCCTGGCAGAAATCGGGGGCAGAGAGGGAGTTGGAGCTTGTCTTTGCATCACAACAATAATAAGATGTGGTTTTCTCCCTTTATGGGTTTCCACTTATATCTGGTCTATGTGCGTGATGTCTATGTGTTGATATGGTATATCTATTCTGCTAATACTTGCTGCTCACATATTAAGATTGCTGGTACATTATCTAATTTGCTTATTAATTGCTGCTCACAAATAAAGATTTATCACACATTATGTTGATCATGAAATGAAGGTGTTAATGAAGTTTAATGAAAAGTTTTAAAAGTCCATGAATGTGTTAAACTGATTCACCCCCCCCCCCTCTCAGTTTAACTAAGGGTTCAACAATTGGTATCAGAGCAGGTTCCTTTGGTGTAAGCCTAATAGCTTGAAGGAGATCTGGTTGAGTCATGGACTATCAAAATGTACCTGTGTTAAGTACAAAAAACTTTCCTGAATGGAGAGATAAGGTTAAAAAAGAGGTAAGGGCTTATGAACGTGAGGTTTGGAAACTTGTATGTGATGGTTACTGCACAGACTCTCCCTCGGTGCAAGAACAACAGAGGAATGCCAAGGCAACATGTGTGATATATAAAAATCTTCATAACAAGGATCTTGATTTAGTAATGGATCTAACCTCTGCAAAATAAATCTGGGATAGATTTCATTTCATGCATGAAGCAGACACCAGGGGCTGCATTGTCAAGAAGGAGAAGATAGACCAGAAGAAGAAGAAAAATTCAAGTCAACAAGAAAAAATTTAATCAAATGAGGTACCTACTAGTGTGAATGGAAGTAAGAACCATGAAGAAATTACAACTGAGGAAAAAGCCAAACTTGACATAGCCTTGACTGAAATAGAAAGATTGAAGAATTAAAACAAAGACCTAAAGACATTGGTGCAAATTTGTGATGAGAAAGAGTATGAAGATAAGAAAGAGATTGTTGGCCTGAAGACATAACTTGAAGAAGCAAGGAAACTAGAAGACACTCTGCTGCAACAAATGAGAGAAAAAAGTCTGGAATGTGGAAGATTGGAAGAAGAAGTAGTGGGCCTAAGAAAGAAATTAGAAAAAGCCCATAGAGAATTATTAATTAATACACCTCAAATGAAAAGCTTTGAACAGTTGGACAAGATTCTAAATGCTCAAAGGTCACCTCTCATAAAGGCTGGGATAGGATATGAAGGAGAAACCAGTAAGTCCAAGGTAGAAGATAACAGGAATATTATTTTTGTAAAAGTTGTAAAGGATAATGAAGCAACTCAGAAGATTCCTACAAAAGTAGAAGCCAGCAAGAACATGAGTTGTAAAGAAACAAACAAAAACACACAGCAACATGAAAGGACAGAGAATGAGAGGATGAAACAATCAGTTGCTAAAGGCTCATATGCTCCTGAGGATGAATTGAATAAATTTGGAAGATGTCAAAGGAGGTTCTTCCCTCCTATGAAAAATATCACATGTTTCTCATGTCACAAATCTGGACATATAGCAACATATTGTAAGACAAAGAAAATCCAGTCCAACCAGCAAAGGATGCAGCAAATGAGAAGAACCCCTCAAGCAAGCAAATGGAAAATACAATCTTTCACCAGGTACACAAATCATTTTCATGGCTACTGTTATGCATGCAATAATTTTGGACATAAACTTGTTGAATGTAAATTATGTTCAAAAAGGGGAACAAAATACTATACTCCAGCTCAAATGTACTTTGATAAAATAAGATGTTATGTATGCCTCAAGCTTGGTCACAAAGCAAAAGACTGTAATCTACCATATACATTAAAGAACTCTAGACAGATGATGGAATCAAAACTATGAATCAAAAAGAAGTGCAGACATTATGAAGAACCCCAATAAAGTATGGAAGGAAAAGAGAAAGGGGGAGCCTATTACCTCAATAACATAATGAATCCATCATAGTCTCAGGGGGAGTTTCTCTAGGAAGCAACGCAAACATCCATCCAGTGATAGATATGAAGCAACATCTCAGGGGGAGAGCAGTTCATAAATAGTCCCCACAAAAGCAGTCTAAGAAGAGCTCCTTGGAATGAAAACAATTATAAGATCAGGAAGGGAAAGGACAATTTCTCTAACAGAGAACTATAGAGGAAGAAGATTATCTGAAGCATTCAATAGCTGACAGAGTGATGGAAGAAGAGAAGGCAGGAAGCAGCCATGATAGTAGAGAGAACATCAGCCATGAACAGCTAAGAAGACATCAGCACATTAAGTGATGATCACACTGTGCATCATACTGGTAGAATTAACAATGAATCACATTGAGAAGGATTAGCAAGAGAAGTGCCTATCATCATTATGTCATGACTTCATTCATCTATGAAAAGTCCTCTTGGATGAATACAGTTAAGTGAGTGATAATTCTCTGAGTGATATGCCCATGAAGAGTCCAAGCAAAGAAATTGAAGATGTCTTCTCGAAAATCATTATGTTAGAACAATTGATTTGTATATAAAGCAGCAATGAATTTGGAGCAGTTCTAGAAAGGAAAATGTTGTGAATTTCCTCTGAACAGAATGACAGAAAAAGCAAAAGGTTAATGATTCCAAGATCAGATTCGGTATATTGATGATTGTTGTTGAGAACAGTGGAGAGCTCAATAGCAGAAATTATGAAGGTTATCTTATCTATGGGTTCATGTGTGAGCTGAAGTGAAAGTAGTATCAATGGGTATTTGGTACAAGCAGCATTCCTATCAGTAGAATATCAAGTGTTATCAGTGGAGCAGTGGTATGGTATAGTTCCTCAGGATCAAGGGATTATGGCAAAAGTACATCAAGGTATTATCCCAGCGTTATCTGCATTTTAAAGTATAAAAGGGTCAATGAAAAGTGCTAAAGGATCATTATTTTGTCTATACTTGAAGCATTATATTGAGAATTGAAGCAATATCTTGTCCTATATATAATTGCATGCCTTCCTGAAGTTAGTACATATATATCTTCAAGGCCTCTCTCTTAATATTGTCCATAACACCGTGTGAAGTCTGTTTGCTGAGATATGAATTAAACATCTTGAATATGTTTTTGTGGAAGATCATCATGATAGAACAGTTGAAGTATCTGAAGTATGAAGGACTAGTTGTTTTGATATTACATTTGAAACCCAAGAATCTGTTAATGTTACATCAAAATCCTACTTCAGAATAAAGGATTTGCTGGTAATTCACCTTTAAAGAGAGATTGATCATTGACATACATACCCTCTTATGTCATAAATAAAACTGCATGGTTGATAAGTGAGACTGACCAATACATTGAATGTATCTAGTCTCAAGGGTTTGTTTTGAAAGTACAGTGTGCAAGCAATAAAGACATTTGATCTCTTAGATTAAATTCTGGTTGATTCATTATTCACATTAGCAACAAGGACCTTTCAGCTATTGAGTGTAATATCCTGGTCAGCATCCTAGTTCATATCACCACCAACAGGCAGGAAAAGTGAACCACAGCTATAAAAGATATATTGGCATCATCATATTTGAACAGATGTGCACTGTAGATGTGCATTGCAGAAAAATACCTACTCCATCTACAACCTTCCTCAATAGATATGCATCGTAGATGAAGATTATAATATAGACTGAAGTATAGCTGAAGCAAGCTTGATATGTCGCATGGAGCATTCACAATCTTTAAGTATTGAACCAATGATGCATCTCTAAGCATATAAGTCTAACTATATAATTTTTTTCTATGAAGTGTCATTATCTTCACTTTCAGCTTTATACAAGTGAAATAAGTCTATGCTTTAGGATGATATCAACTTAATGTGTACATACATTCAAGTTAAATAATTCTCAAAAGTGTTCTCTCAAAAATTCTTGTACACCAGTTTGGAGCAGCAGGGTACAAATTCAGAAGAAGAAGGCCTAAACAATCTCAGAGAGAAGAAATGAAGAGATATAAAGCACACTAGGAAATCTGCAACCGTCTGCCATTGATTTCAAAGGGGAAGGAAAAGCAAGCACAAGGAGAGCATTAAAATATTGCCATCAATGCCAAAGGGGGAGACTGTTGGAAATGTTGTCATTGATGGAAAAGGAGCACAAAGGAACAGAAGCAAGCAAGGCAGAGGCAGCAGAGATAGCAAAAGAGAGGCAGAAAGGAGCAGCATTATACAAGATGCGATGCGATGCGATGTACTGAAGATGCGATGCGATGCGATCGCATATCGCAATCGGTGAGTGAAGCAAAGGCAGTGTAATGGAGATGCGATGCGATTGGTTTGTGATGCGATGCAGTGCGATCGCATGTTGCAATCGACGAAACACAAAAGAAATAGGCAGAGCGGACACGATGCGATGCAAGTGCTTTATTATAATGTTCCGAAGGTTAGCACATGAGTACATAAGTACAAGGCAAATTTTTATTATAATGTTCCACTTCCAAAGGAGTAATCCAGTACTTTATAGTGTAATTCGATGTATTGCTGAAAATTTTACAAAGTTATTGATGTTATGGACCAGTTAAACAAACAAGGGAAGGACAGTGGGGCCCGCAAAAAAAGCACCTTTGAAAACCCAATACCAGTGGGTTTGCACGACCTCGAGACCGGTAAGTATAATTGCTCAAAAAAACGCGATATGGGTCTCTGCTTGACACGTAATATAGAGGTGGTTTTCAAAAACCACGAATATCGCGTAATTTTTGAAGATTAAACCTTGTGCATCCAAATTGCGTGATATTGCGCGACATCCGTCGGATGTGCGCCCAAGGTATAGTTGGAGCACGAGAGCAGCTAGACCGTTGGATGTGAATGGTACGTTAAAAGATTTGTGGACCCAATATTAAAGGTGGATCATGCAATGGTTTATGTTTTAAACCAAGGTCGGAGTTTCGTATAAAATAAAATGGAACATGAACATAACCCAATGTCTTAATAAAAGGCGGAACCATGAATAGAAGTGGAACCGTGCAATGAACAATAGAAGCGGCTTTCGGAAGTGATGAAAATCAACGGCGGAGATCTTATCGGAGATAGAAGATCAACGGTGGAGATCTAATCGCATCGGTGATTCCTAATCGCATCGACGGAATGAAAAACAATGTAGAAACAGTTTGAAAGTTGCGATTGCGATTGAGTGATTTAATCACAACCGTCCGATCCCAGTTAACGGCAACCGTTGGATCTACATCGGAGTCATCGCATCAGAGATTTATAATCGCATCGGCGCAGCGGAAGTGCAAGTGAACAAGTTGTTGAATGTTGCGATTGCGATGGTGCGATCCAATCGCAACCGTTGGATCACGGTCGTAGCAACCATCGGATCATAAAGTAAGTCGGAGTGGGGTCCACAGTGACCCATCGCATCAGCGGAGATTCAAACACGAAAATACAAGGTTTTCCTTTGTTAAAGTGTTTCAACGGATAAACGAGAAATATAACGTATGACTTTGAAATGTCGAAATATTGCATGGTGGGACCTTCACTAATCGCATCGGCGAAAATAAAATGACCAAAGGCACAAGAGGACTTCTGAATGTTGCGATTGCGATTGGAAAGTTAAATGAGGCGGACTGTCTTTGTAATGTGGGCTCCATATAAAGGAAAAAGGTTAATATATGACTGCATCGAGATTTTAGACCAAAACTAAAGAATGAATAAAAAGTAAAGCGGCAAGTATATATGAAACAATATATATACATATATCTATGCAGTGTGGGGCCATCGCATCGGCGTGAAGGCAGAGCAGTGGAACATGTTATTGAAGTTTGCGATTGCGATTAATCGCATCGGAACAATCGCAAAGGGTGTAATCGCAATCGGAATTCATCGGAGGAGGCTCATCACATCGGGGAATAGAAAGAGTTCGGCAAGTGGGCCCGAAAGGCTATTTTCTATGGTAAAAAAAGTCTTTGTTATATGCCGAGAGTTATTTGAGGTTTTGATAGAAGAACATTGTAAATGCGTTGAAGTAAATTTTGAACCATATGAAGAACTTTTGCAATGAGAAATACTGTGATTTTTGATAAATCTGCCAGAGTTGGAACATAATTTGGGAAATGCATTTTACATACATGGAAAACAGAGGTATGCAGAACAGTTACAGTGACAGTAGCAGAAAAGACAAAAGCACAACAAGCCAAGGGCCAGAAAAGAGCTGAGTGAATTTGTTTTATTGTAACTGAAAATGTAAATGTTTTAATTGATTTTATATTGTTTGTGATGCAAAGGAAAGTCTCCATAGGCAAACAAAACTCCACTGTAAAACTGAAATTTGTATAAATAGCTATATTCCTCTGAATGAGCCGAACAAAGGAATGAGAAGGCAGAAGTCGAAGAGTCAAGGCTGTTCAATTAGAATTCCCTCTGGGATACAAACAGTCATGTGATGAACTCTATAAATGATATCACATTGATGTGCATAGAGAGGTAAGAGAATGTAGAAATGAAGCAGTGAGGCAGAGAAGAAGGAGGAGCTGATAGAGAATCTGAGAAAATGCAGAGATGATGCAGGGCAGATATGAAGGCTGGTGCACAACAGTGAAGATGGTACAGAACAGAGCTTATATCCAGGTAAATCAACAAGTGCTTTTATGAAAGAGTGAGGAAGTTGGAGCTTCCCTATCAAGTTGTAGCTTGATAGATGTTAGTTGTAGCTAATTGAGGTAGGAGCCTCCTGTAGGTTGTAGCCTGTAGAAAATAGAGGAAGTTGGTGCTTCCATATCAAGTTGTAGCTTGATCGAAGTCAGTTGTAGCTAGTTGAGGTAGGAGCCTCCTGTAGGTTGGAGCCTACAGAAAATAGTTGGGAGTTGGAGCTTCCTTGCAAGTTGTAGCTTGCAGAATTGAGGTTGGAGCCTCCTGTAGGTTGGAGCCTGCAGAAAATCAGTGGTGAGAGGGAGTTGGAGCTTGCCTTTGCATCACAACAATAATAAGATGTGGTTTTCTCCCTTATGGGTTTCCACTTATATCTGTTGTCTATGTGCATGATGTTTGTGTGTTGACATGGTGTATCTAATCTGCTTAATACTTGCTGCTCACATATTTAGATTGTTGTTACATTATCTTAATACTTGTTGCTCACATATTAAGATTGCTCTCATATTAAGTTGAACATGAAATGAAGGTGTAAATAAGTTTTAATGGAAAGTTTTAAAAGTCCATGAATGTGTTAAATTGATTCACCCCCCCCCCCCCCCTCTCGGTTTAACTAAGTGTTCAACACTATCTAATTCTATTTATAGCCTAATGACATCCAAAACCCTAACTACTAGTGGTCCCTGACATAATCATGGGTTAACCACCTTATTTATTAACTAAGGCCCGTTTATAACTAATTGTGGTCCCTTTTATAGAATGTGGGTCGACCACTTACAATTATTATTAATGCGGATAACCGCTTACGGACTCTATTGAATCAACCAACTAGCTATGACTCAGACTAGGCCCTTATGGGCTTATTACATAAATAAAGGGGTTAGGGTTAGACCATAACAACTAACTTTTCCTTTACCAATCTAAGTCTGGTGATGTAACTGGTAATGTCTTCACCCTTATGCATTTGGTATTCCCCATCTTCTCTCCGATAAGTAGCTTCTTGTTAGTGGTGGCATCATGGAACAGTTTCAAAATAATGTCCCACGTCTTCTTTGTTGTATGCAACCCAGTAATATGCGGAACAATATGTTCCTTGACTCCATCAAGGAGGATTATCCTCTGTGTTTTGGCATCTTCCTTTTGGTATGTTGAAATTTGTGTTGGATTTGTTGGTATGACTATCACATTGGTCGCATATTACTTCAAACCATTTTCTTCCAATATTAAGGAAATTTTGGCTTTTCAGACACCAAAATTTGAGGCTCCATCCAATTTGTCCTGCTCTCTCAAACATGCTAAGGCAATTTTATAAAACCTTATAAAAATAATGAAACCCAAATAAACTGAAGAATGTGAACTAGGTTTTAAACCCTTGGCTTTTATTTTCCAATGCCTACACAGAGCCTTATTCTGCCCTAAAATCTGCTCTGATACCAAGTGTAATTTTAATATTGTTGCAGTTAACTGGTTATTATTTTCCTATCAAAATGATTATTTATCTTCTACAATTTCCTTGTGGAAAATACTGAATAAAACACTACTGCAACTTCAAGGAAAATAAATAAACCATAGGAACTAATAAAATATTGCATACACACACAAATAATGAACACTAAGATATTTGGACAAATGTCCCTAGAAAAACCCCAGTGTGGGGAAAAACATTTCTGCATATGAGCGTTTATATTATTAATAATAATCTTCCTCAAAGAATTGTGAAATACATAGAATTCTTGCCTCTCATTGACAACCTTCGAAAATATTTTGACCCTACTTATACTGGCCAAATTTAACCTCTGCAATGAACTCATCTCTCCTCTATGAATTCGCACATCCTTCTAACAACACGCACTAGTAAAACTGGAAATACGCGCAACCTCTCCTAGAACTCCCACTGCCACTAGAAATTCATTTTTCAATATCCTCTGCCTCCAACAACTCACTAGAGCAACTTGCACATCCTCCAACAACTGGAAATCGAACTGATGTCCTGCAACCCACACTAGCTAATTCACACTGGCTAATGCAATTGCTCTACAAAATAATTCAAACTCCTTACTTCTCTTAGAAAAAATAGAATCTTCATGAAGAATTTATTTGAAAAATATCTCCTCAATTTTCTTATTGAAACCCCACTGTTTGTGTCCTCCATGTTATCATTGTGCCCTTTCTATGACTACAAATTAGTGTCTCTGATATTTTCTCCAAATGCCCATTGATATCCTCTTATAATCTCTCATTGAGCAATCAATGGTCATGATGTAATCTCAATCGATGGCTAAGATCATCTTGACCCCATCAAATAAATTTTCTAGAAGTTACTAGAGGAAAATCAATTTACCTCAATTAGTCCCGATTAATTAAGCTGTTTCCCTAAGTTAGAATTAGGAAAAATAATAAATTGGCTAATTAATTATAATTCAGGTAATTTTCCTTGGAAATTTTTTTGGGTATTGGAGAAAAATAATCCACAGTGTTCCTTAGCCTCATGGACACCATCTCAGACTTAAACACCTATCAAAGTTGCACAAACTAACACTTCCTAAGCTCTTGAAAGTAGCCTTCATGAGACTAGTGATTCTTATAAAAGAATAAGATAGAAAAAATGAATAGATAATTGGCTCAGATAGAAATGATTTGAATGGTTGGATATCTAGGAGATATCACCTTATGTTATGTCTCACTAATTTGGAGCAAACCTTTTACATTTTTCTCTAAGGATAATTTTCTCGAGTTCAAACAATTATGCAATAAATCAATCTATGGGTCCCATACCTCTTTTTTTATATATAAATTTAACCAAAAGGCTACAATGAGAACTACAATAACAACTTAAAGGCACCAATAATAAATGCTAGCAGTTAGGAACCCTGCATTAGAACAACAAATTGTTGGAAGCTAATAATTGTGTTCTTTCCTTAAACCCTTGTTCAATGACGGACGCTTATTACGATAATAGAGCTTCTTTTTATATGTAATCAACCTAAGTATTACAATCTCTAAAGAAATGTGCAAGATATGGAACATCAAATATTTTCTTAGCCTCCAAAGACAAATTCATGATAGGATCAAGCGACAAATTATTTATTCTACACTTATTATTAGCTAAATCCACCATTACTTTTGTGTTTCTAAGCACTTGCAACATTTTTACACCCATATATGTTATTGTCTTTAAGAGGAGCCACATAGCATAAAGTTATACTCAATTTTTTATGCTAGGTCCAATTGCTAACATTAACCTAAAAAGGAGATCTTGATCTCAAATATAATGACTCCAACCCCACACAAACCTATAACTCCTTGACAAGCTCCACCTAAAAACCCCCAAACATGGTCATAGTCAATATCTGATTCCTTTAAAATTAGACTTGGTTACTCTTTTAAGGAAGGAAAATTTTTATTACAAGCATTCCTAATTTTACGAGCCATTTGTTTTGGACTCGACTATAAATTTTGGAAGACAATTTTGTGTCTAGGTAACCGACTACCGCAAATCACAAAACATGATAAAGCATTGAAAACTTTTGCAAATTTGTTGAAATTCCAAGAATAAAAACATTCTATTATAACCCCAAGCTCCAATTTGATTCTCCCACTCACAATATGCAATATTTCAATACAAATGACTCTAGGAAAAAAAAAAGAGACAAACAAGTGATCCATATATTCTCCACTACTCTTGCACATAATCCATATTTCAGGGCCTAGCATATTTCTCTCTTGGCTATTATCCTAAGTTAAAAATTAAAAATTAAAAAATAAAATTAAAAAATGTTTGAATCTAACAAAAGAATTACTTTAGCTTTAAGAGGAATTTTTTAACTTTCAAACTAAGAGCCACCAGCAAGACCTTTCCCCTGTCATCATGTCTTTCATATTTACCCTGTAACCCAATTTTGCTATCATTATTCTTTAAACTTGCGGTTCTTTGACCACTTAATTAGAACATATTGTTTAGAAAATATAATGGCACTAGAATTTAAGCTTCTTGCAAAATGGTTCCATTCCTCAACTTTTTCCTATTGGAAATTCAATCCTTTTCCTACCTCCAACAAAACATTCATGCAATCATTTTCTATTGCATCTTCCAAGGAATAAATCCCCAAGAGATTAAAATCTCTAATCGGTTCCTCAAACAATTTGTGATTTCCTTTACAACCAATCTAGGGCTTTCCCCTTATTCTCACTTTGTTCCCTCTTCCAAACTTTCATGTTGTCCATTTTCTAATTAATGGAAAAGTTTTCACTAAAGCTTTCCAACAATGGAAGCTCCATTAGAATTTTCCATTTTCTTGTCTAAACCAATCTTTTCAATAGATATTCTTCTCCAATATTTGGTTTTCATAACCTTTCCCTACCTTCATTCTAGACTAACCTCCACAAACTTTTATCAACTAGAACTAGACTTCAAAGATGAATATTTTTTAAGCCCCAACCTCTAGCTTCTTTCAAATATGCCACTTTGTTGATTAAACTAAAGGAATTCATACCTTTTTTCTCTTACCAGTTGAAAGAAAAAACGATTTTTTTCCCTCATTTTGGTTAGGATACCTTTAGTTAATGGGCAATAGACACCCAACACACTGGAGTATTTTCTAGCATATCCTTGACCAAGGTTAATCTCCCTCCTCTAGACAACCATTTATTATACCATAATAAAATCATTTCTTAAATTTTGTTATATAGCCAAGTTCAATCATCATACCTATAATCATTGTGTTTTAAAGTAAATCCTAAGTACTTTGTTCCTTGATCTAACTCCATGAAATTTGTAGGAAACATTTCACTATTTGGGCCTTTCCAAAGCATTGAATAACAAATGTAGACTTCCTTATATTTAATTCCATATTTATAGGCTTGAAATAAATATTTAGAATCTCTTTTATACCCCTTAGCTCCCTTGCCCAAATATCATGACATCATCAACAAATAGTAGATGATAAATATCCGTGATCATTAATTTTTACTCCTTTTAGTATCCCTCTTCCCCATGCATGCTTGATCAGCATACTTAAGCCTTAAATCTCTAATAAGAAAAGAAAGGGTCTTAAAGGAGACCCTTGATGTTGACCTCTAGAAGCATTAAACAAACTTGTGGGAGATCCTTTGATTAGTATTGCAAAAGAAGTCAAAGTAAGTCACCCCATTATCCATTCTACAATTTATAAATTCATACCCAACTAAATCAACAATGGCTTGCGGAACAACCAATTCACTTTGTCATATGATTTTATAAGATCTAGATTAATCACTATAGTAGGAAGCTTGTGAGTTTTAATTATATGTAAACCTTCCTAGATTGTTCTCATGGCATCATGAATTTACATATTATAAAGGAAGCCAAATTATTCTTTGGAAATTACACTAGACAAAATCCATTTTAGCTTATATGTAATGATTACAAAGATCAATTTATAGACTTGGTTGCATACATATATGGGATTGAACTCATCGAAATAAGATGGATCATATCCCTTTGGGATAAGGGCTATGGAGATGGAGTTAATGGTTCTAAGAACTCTTCACAAGGTTCTAGACTACTCAACCATTATTGGCAATTTATTAATCACCAAATCAAAAAATCAAAAATAGAATTCAATTAATCATCCATTAGGCCCATGATTTTTTTCCTTTTTGAAGGAGTTTAAAATTGCCTTTATCTCCTCCTTGGGCACCCCTACCTCCAATTCTTATATTCATTTCATCATTGATAATCATAGAAAATAACCAAATATTTTTCGTGACTTCATCAATATTAACTACTTTTGGGTCATTAAATAGACTTCTAAAATGTTTTCTTCCCAATTAAGCTATAAATTTAAAAGACTTATCCCTAAAGCCATCTAGCTTATTAATTTTCCTCTATATTGTGTAGGTTTCTTCTATGACTTGCATACTTGTGAAAAAAAAAAAAAAAAAAAATATATATATATATATATATATATATATTGTTATCACCTTTAGAGAGCTAAGTGGCTATGATTTTGAGCCTCCATTCTATTTCCCCTTTGACAAGGTTTTTCTTTTTCCTTTCCAACTCTTTGAGAGAATCAATTTCTTCTTAAAAAAACACCCCTACTTCATTATTTTCAAAGAGACTTTGAATTCCTCCTTCCACATATTTCAATTCATTCTTAGTTTTTTGGAAAAAAAATCAATCCCAATTTGCAATTTCTGTTTTTTTGCTTTTCAAATTGTTTGTGAACTAATTCATGGTTGAATCCTCATTGTTACTATCATAATATCTCCAATACTTGATGGCAAAATATTTGAGATCCTCCTTATTTAGTCAAGAGTGATTAAATTGAAATGGAGCATGGGATTTCCTACTCCCTAATTCATTGTGGCGAGATAGGTAATTAAATCTAGCAAACCTCCTTGACCCACCCAAGATCTCACTCTATCAGAATCTAACATCTACTAAATAAATAAATAAAAAACATAGTCATCCTTTTGGAAATTCCACTTCTACCTCTTCTACCTTTTCTCCAAGTAAGGACTTTTAACTTCAAAGGAGTGAATGGAAAAATTAACTAGAGCATGCCTCCTTGTTTCTTGAACTATCTTTTTTCTATCTACATAGGGTTCACACAAGTTTACAGATATGAACCCTTTCCATAACTCTTTTAAACTAACTCCAATCTCAATACTTCCAAGAAAAAACATTGGAAGAGGATGCAACTATATTATAATTTCATCCTATTACCATCACTCCCAATAAACCATCAACATTTAAATAACATAAATTCTAATAATTCAAAGAGGAGAACAAGAACTCAATAGTCTTTGTCCCAACATGCATAGTTTCTTGGTGGAGAAAAACATTGTTTGTACACCACACATAAGATTTTGAGAGTTGTTGATTTTGGGCACTGTAATGATCAAAGCACCTAAAAAATGATAAAAATTCAATGAATACAACCCACTTCCATTAGGAAATATACTTTTATAATGAATCCAATACAAAAGACAAGATGATATGATCCAACGACTAGGTCTCCTTGGTGTATATATACAAAACAAGTGGTATAGTCTTAATGAAATGGTAAAATGAAATGTTATGGCCCACATAATAATATAACAATAGAAATGTAATTAACTCGGTGTCTAGGGTTTAATAAGGGGTTGTGTGTCCTTAACATGCCTTTTGTTGAGAATGCAGCATTTTGTTGAGAATGCAGCAAGATGATGGAGCTTAGTGAAATGAAGTCGCCTTCACTAAGTGGGCCCGCAGGCAAATTCTGGCGCAAAGTCTATTTTTAGACTATGACTATTTTTAGACATACGGAGCATAATTTGGGAATTCTACTTGGAGATTCTTGAAGTATGCGACATGTCGGTAAAAATAGATGAGACCCTAATTTTTAGGACCCAGGCTATTTTTAGACTGATCTCCTAAAAATATAGAAGTCAAATATTATTTACCCTTAATAATATTTTGACTATAAACAGCAGTTTACTCTCTTGGCGCACTTCAGTTTGAGTCATGGAGGTGGCTCATGCAACTGACACAAGGAATCACCTGGTTCCTAGGGTTTGATGGCATCTTGCATGGTTGGCTTCAGTTAGACTTCAGTGGCAGGAGTTTTGGAGGAGTTAACGGGACAAGTAGTGGAGTTGTGTTCTGCTTGTTTTAGTTGAACTAGTTGGGATTAGTTAACTAACTAATCAACTAGATATGAGTGGAGTAAATTAAATAATATTTAATTTACTAAATATTAACTCATTAGTCAACTCAAGAACACTTCAGTTCACTACAGTGCATGATCAGTTCAGTGGAGACCAGTGGAGGAGGTAGATGAAAGGGTGAGTAAAGCTATCAGTTGGAGATTTGTTTTGCATGAGTTTTGCATTACACTTGGAGGAATTGTCCATGACAATTGCGCAGTCAAGGCAAGGGGATTCGAACCTTGAACCTCTTCATATACAGGCCATGATTGCGCAATAGAGGCAAGGCAGTTAGTGGTGTGTTTTGAACCCGAGACTTGTTCAAAACCAAGCTAGATTGTGAGTAACTTCATGAGAGAGTATTGAGTACTTGTGAGGAGTATTGTACTTGTTTGGTTACTTGATTTCTCCATTATAATATACACAATAGCTGCGGGGTTTTCAGCTATAGGCTTTCCCCATACATACTGAGTTAATGTGTGATTGAATTGATGTGAGATTGCTTCTGTTATTTCCGCATGTGACAATTAATTGTAGAAGGAGGTTATGTGTTATGTATGCAATTCGAAATTGATATATGACTAGGTTAATCTTCAGTGAATAAGTGATTTATTCAGCTAATTTCTACATGGTATCGGAGCAAGATTAATTGTCGAGATCTATTACGGTGATTGCAAACTTATTTCCTCTGACAGAGTCTGCATGCGGGCCAGGTAGCCTCCGGAATATTCATCCTTCTTTGTAAGGTGAAAGATCTGGTGAATGCCCTTTGCAGTCAATCTCTGATTTGGAAATAATTTGTTTTCAAGTATAGATCGGAAGCGATAGAGCTTGGAGTTTGGAATTCGAATTTTGCAGAAGGTTGTTCTTCTTGGTGCTGGTGTTGAAAGATGTCTTCTTTCAATGGTTTGCGACTCGAATATGCTCTTGAAGGCAGTTCGAATTATGTTGCATGGAAGGATCGCATGGAAGCAGTGTTAGAAGATAATGGTCTGAAGGAGTTCGTGGATGCGGATGTCCCAAAGCCCACTGATGCAGCTTTGGTCGATGCATGGCAAAAGAAGATCGCAAAATGTCGAAGGATCCTGTTGGAGGGCGTCAAGGATCATATTGTATCCAGCCTGCATGGAAAGGCTACTCCACATTTAATGTGGAAAGCTTTGACGGATCTATTCCAGAGTAAGAGTGACCAAAGGAAGCTGGCGCTCAAAGATAAGCTCAGGAACATCAAGATGGAGAAGGGCGACAGTATCGCCAAATACCTCACGAAGTTCACTCAATGCAGAGATGAGCTGGGAAGTGTGGGGGTTACTGTCGATGAAGAGGACATGGTCGACTTGGCTCTCCTTGGTCTTCCGAAGGCTTGGCACTCATATCAAGATAGTGTCAATGGTCGGGAGAAGCTGCCGGGATGGGAGCGCCTTGGGGCGGATCTCATGCAGGAGGAGATAAGGAGGACTACTCGAGATGGATCTTCATCAAAGGGAGCTGATGAAGAAAACTGCGCTTTGGTGTCCAAAGCTAAGAAAGGGAAGGGTAAGAAACCCTCTCATTCTGGAGCTAAGGGCAAGAAGCAGGATATGGCGAAAGTGAAATGTTTTCACTGCCATGATCACGGACATTATGCTACCAATTGTCCAAAGAAGAAGAAGAACAAGCAAGCGGGAAGATCTGCAGATGGAGAAGCTTTGGCTTCACAGTTCGAGCTTGAATTTTCACTGATTGCATGCTTGTTTTCAAGTGTGATGGGATCGGTGTGGTTCTTGGACAGCGGTGCGTCATTTCATATGACGGGAGATCGGGAGTTGTTCTCAGATCTGGAGGACAAGGATTTGGGTATGCACATCGAGATGGGCGATGACGGTAGATACAGTGCGACTGGTATCGGTACCGTATCCTTTCAGAGGGAGTCTGGTAAACCCTTTGTCTTAAAGGATTTCATGCATGTACCTGGATTGAAGAAGAACCTGATTTCAGTAGCGATGTTGGAGGATAAGGGGTATGATGTGGTCTTCAGCGAAGGAAAAGCCTTCCTGCGTAGTAAGACTACTGGAGAGACCCCGAAGATAGGGGTTCGAACTCAGAACCTTTATCAGTTGCAGGTAGATGACTGCGCAGCTATGGCATGCAAGGCGGGAGAAGTGGTGAGCCGGGATGATGAGGGCGAACTATGGCACAGGAGATTGGGCCATCTTCACCATGGAGCTGTGAAGATTCTGCAGCAGATTTCTACTGGACTTCCTAAGGGCACCCTTGCGCAGTCAGATCAGTGCAAGGGGTGTACTTTAGGGAAGTATGTGAAAGCCACCTTTCACGAGAAGGATAATGCGCCACCATCGATCCTCGAGAGAGAGTCTGCCGTACGTGTGGTCATTTCTCAGTTGCTTCGACAACAAAGCACAAGTATTATGTGATCTTTGTTGATGATTTCTCTCGAAAGTGCTGGATCTTCTTCATGCAGAAGAAGAGCGATACATTCACAAAGTTCTGTGAGTTTAAAGCACTGGTCGAGAAGGAGTCAGGGAAGAAGGTGATTGCTCTAAGGAGTGATAACGGTGGTGAATTCATCTCGGCTGAATTCAAGGAGTTCTGCAGCGCAGAAGGGATTCGGAGAGAGCTCATCGCACCCCATAACCCACAGCAGAACGGGGTGGCCGAGCGGAAGAACAGAACGATCGTGGGTGCTGCACGGGCGATGTTGCATGATCAGGGCCTACCCCTTCACTTGTGGGCTGAGGCATGCAATACAGCAGTGTATGTGCAGAACCGTTGTCCTCACAAGGTTCTTGGCATGAGTACACCAGAGGAGGCTTATTCTGGCAAGAGGCCCGATATTTCCCATTTGCGGATTTTCGGATCTCCTGTCTACATGCATGTGACGAAGGATGCGAGAAGGAAGCTGGATCCAACTGCTGAAGTTGGAATATTTGTGGGGTACACCGATACACCTCACAACTATCGGGTGTATGTGCCAGACAGTCGCAAGACTGTTGTGCGACGGGATATAAAATTTCAGGAGGAGAAAGCCATGCAGTGTTCGCTTGAGAGGGAGCTACACTTGCATGCAGATGAGGAGCTGTTAGTTCCTAAGGAGGAGCTTCCGGATGTGGATCAGCCACAAGAGAAGGTTCAGGAGGTGGAAGAAACCACCCAGGCAGCGCCAACCATCAGAGGGCGCATGCGCACTACAGAAGCTGAGCGACTGGCTCGGGATGCAGAGAAGGTTGTAGGACCACCCACAGCACAGCGCAGACAGAGACAGTCACCGGATCGGTACACTGGATACATGGCTCTTATGAGTCAATGTGTTGTGACAGAGCCATCCTCTTTTGAGGAAGCTGTGGAGGAACCCGCATGGGTTGATGCCATGATCGAAGAATATGATTCGATCATCGGGAACAGTGCATGGGAGATTGTCCCAAGACCGGTTGGGAAATCAGTTGTAGGTTCGCGATGGATCTACAAGGTGAAGCAGGCGGCTGACGGGAGTGTGGAGAAGTACAAGGCGAGATTTGTCGCCCGTGGCTTCTCACAGATCGGGGGGATTGACTATGAGGAGACTTTTGCACCTGTCGCAAGGTACTCTTCCATACGGACGATCCTTGCTCTCTCAGCGCAGATGGGGTGGCACATTCATCGGATGGATGTGAAGACTGCGTTCCTCAATGGAGTTATTGAGGAAGAGGTGTACATAGAGCAGCCTGAAGGTTTTGAGATCTTCAGCAGTGAGTCGCATGTGTGCCGACTCAAGAGAGCACCGTATGGGCTGAAGCAAGCACCTCGTGCTTGGTACACTCGGATAGACAGCTACTTCACCGGGCTTGGATTCTCCAAGAGTGAGGCGGATCCAAACCTGTACCAGATTGTGGTGGAGGGGAAGCTGTTGATCATCGTACCGTATGTAGATGATCTGATTTTGACTGGCGATGAGCAGTTGATACTTTCATGCAAGGAGGATCTTGCACGAGAGTTTGAGATGAAGGACTTGGGCATCCTTCATTATTTCCTGGGATTGGAGATTTGGCAACGCAGCGGAGGACTGTTTGTTTCTCAGGGCAAGTATGCCCGGGAGATTCTGGAGAGGTTCAACATGCAAGGCTGCAAGCCTGTTGATACCCCTCTTCCTGGAGGATGGAGGAAGGGAGATGCTACTTCAGAGGAGGTAGTGGATGCCACTGTCTATCGACAGTTGGTGGGGTCGTTGATGTATCTGGTCAATACTCGACCCGATATATGCTATGCAGTTAACCAGCTTTCGCAAGCTATGGTTAAGCCTACCAAGCTCTTTTTGGAAGGCGGGCAAGCATGTATTGCGCTATATCAGAGGCACATCGGGATATGGTCTATGGTACAGACAGGAGGATGGAGTGAAGCTTTCTGGCTTCACTGATGCAGATTGGGCAGGGAGCCCAACAAAATTTAAGAGCACTTCCCCGAGGAGTTTTCAAAGATTGGGCTCGACAAAGGGCTCTCGGTGGCCACAGAGCGTAGACCCGTGGCACTCGCCCGGGCTAGAGGCCGAGCACAAACAAGCTTGGTCATGAGGCTATTTGGATGAGAAGATCCGCAAGCCTGTTCAAAGGCATTTGAGCTCACATAAGGATCTGTCATCGTGATAACCAGAGCTCTTATCGGGTCCATGCGCTTTTTCATGATAGGTCCAAACATATCGACATCGGGTACCATCACATCAGAGATTGTGTTCAGCGGAGGATCATGATGCTTTCATATGTTCCCACGGAGGATCAGGATGCCGACATCCTGACGAAGGCGCTCACCAGGAGCAAGTTCGAATTCCACAGAGGCAGGATAGGGATTGCAGATAATCCATATCTTGCTGAGAGGGAGTGTTGAGAATGCAGCAAGATGATGGAGCTAGTGAAATGAAGTCGCCTTCACTAAGTGGGCCCGCAGGCAAATTCTGGCGCAAAGTCTATTTTTAGACTATGTCTATTTTTAGACATACGGAGCATAATTTGGGAATTCTACTTGGAGATTCTTGAGGGATGCGACATGTCGGTAAAAATAGATGAGACCCTAATTTTTAGGACCCAGGCTATTTTTAGACTGATCTCCTAAAAATATGGAAGTCAAATATTATTTACCCTTAATATTATTTTGACTATAAACAACAGTTTACTCTCTTGGCGCACTTCAGTTTGAGTCATGGAGGTGGCTCATGCAACTGACACAAGGAATCACGTGGTTCCTAGGTTTTGATGGCATCTTGCATGGTTGGCTTCAGTTAGACTTCAGTGGCAGGAGTTTTGGAGGAGTTAACGGGACAAGTAGTGGAGTTGTGTTCTGTTTGTTTTAGCTGAACTAGTTGGGATTAGTTAACTAACTAATCAACTAGATATGAGTGGAGTAAATTAAATAATATTTAATTTACTAAATATTAACTCATTAGTCAACTCAAGAACACTTCAGTTCACTACAGTGCATGATCAGTTCAGTGGAGACCAGTGGAAGAGGTAGATGAAAGGGTGAGCAAAGCTATCAGTTGGTAGATTTGTTTTGCATGAGATTTGCATTACACTTGGAGGAATTTTCCATGACAATT